>BGPR01026434.1:0-21522 GCA_013235015.1 Araneus ventricosus | reverse complement strand
GAGTTTTTGAGAGAAAATCGTTAATTTGCGATGAAGTTTCTGTTGGTGTTATTTTGTTTGAAATAAAAATTTAGTTTTCAAATTGTGGTGCGTTGTTAGTTTGTTAGTCCTTTTAAATACAAAATGCAAATAACAATCTTTTTATTCCTTCATAAAAGTTCAAATTCTGCAAGTAATTCTCAATTTTTTATGAGTAATTTGTTCAAGATGAAAATGACTTATTATTATCAATCTTACAAAGAGAGAGAGAGAAAACTAACAATGTGTG
The DNA here is from genome assembly GCA_013235015.1 of Araneus ventricosus. Taxonomy (NCBI): domain Eukaryota; kingdom Metazoa; phylum Arthropoda; class Arachnida; order Araneae; family Araneidae; genus Araneus; species Araneus ventricosus. Next base: position 21,254 of record BGPR01026434.1, on the reverse strand, counting down.
TCTAATCTATTGCTTGTAAGTTCACCTGGATGCAATGGAGGTACCATAAGCAAAATTAAATCGGATATTTTTCATCAACCTTCTTCATACCCTCAAATAGAATTTGAATATTCACTCATATGTTTATTGTTATCTCATACGGAATTCTTTCATTTAAGGGGCTTGCAAATTTCTTTGCAAAGTAATGCAATACTTATAAAATTAAACTTATAGTCAAACCAATAAAAGTTATGCTAATTTTGGTAAAAAAACAGATGAAAATGCAAAATTATTCAAATTGATTAATTTATTCTATTATCATATTTAGTCTAAGTATTTTAATTGAAAAGGAATTCAAGGCATGATGGAAAAATTGTGTAGCTGTTATTCAAATTTTAGAGGATGATGCAAAAAAGTTTAATGTATCCATTTCATAGCTCCATGATGTCCATTTTCGTGCTTCGCTATTAATCTTGAGCTGCGATCATATGACTAGGATGACACTGCCATTGGCATAGCATTACCGATACGTAACCCGTTACATTTACACATAGAAATCTGACTACAACAGATTTAACACTCACCAGACCCAACTACCTAATGGATCTTCGATATACCCTGATTGTGAAACAACGATTCACTGATGCGAAATCTCTGCCACTTGGTTGTTCCTTAGTTTCTGTATTATAACAATTTATATTATAAGCATATGTTGTATACTTCCTACTTTTCATGAAATATGCTTTATCTATTAGTTGTTAATTAAATTGAGCTTATATCGTGATGAATGATGTGTTCATCACAATTAAAACAGAATTTGACGAGAAATACATCTTTTGTTCTTTCTTATAGCTTGTTATTTCAATTAAATTGCTTTATTACTTTTCAAAAATTAATTTCCTTAAAAATTCGTTTTGAAAAATGCCTCCCACCCAAATTGTAGGGGGAAAAGGGATTTTTTGCGTTTCCCCTGTATTGTTCAAAATTTAAACAACTCTGTAAAATTCTATTTCCCTAATTGCCTTATTGTAACGTCAAAACATATTTATTGCAAGGAAGGAAGCTTTGTTCAAAATCCGTCTAATTTGCTGATTTTTATATAGAATCAGAACTAATTACGCTACCTCCAGAAATATAGCGCCTCGGTGCTCAAATTAACTCTACCTTTCTATCAAGTGAGAAGAGGAGTTTTTGTTTTATCTCAGATATGGTTCAGATAAACGTCAGAAGCTGAGATAGTGTTAGTTTTTGTTGGCTGGACTTAGTGATGATGCTTATATATGTACTTTTGTTTCGGGATTCACAAAAGTGTTCCAAATTCTTCGTTTAATTAAATAGACAGTTGATTAACATCTCTCTAGTAACATTAAAAGATAAAAATGTTTTTATTTTTAATATATATCCTTATTTTGGAGTCAAAGTATTTGATTCAAATAGTTTATCATGTCGGAACAATTACCGAATAATTTTACAGAACATTAAATTTATCGAATAATGTTAATGCATATAATTTTCGATAAATCAATTTTGAAGCGGGTTAAACAGATTGAATAGATTATTTACTTTTGATTTATTATTGTTGTTGAACAAACTGAACAGTTTATTGATCAGACTACTTATTGTGAAGTCTAACTACTTTATCTTTCAAAACTCGTAATAACTCTTAAATCTCTCTTCTTCGTTCAAAATAACTCATTAAGTTATCAGCCTAAAACTATAAAGTAGGAAACACATATAAATAAGCATGAGGTCCGAAAATAGGGGTGGTGAGCTTCCCTTAACCCCCATTATCTTGATTCGTAGAGCAAGCTGATACCCACATTTGGTCATTAAAACGACTTCTACTGGAACTACTACCAATTATTGCCCGGTGATATTAAATAGTTGATATAACCGAAAATGTTTGGCTTATTCCACCTGAAGCCCTATTTTGAAACGAGAGTTAATAAAATGTTCATTTGGTGGATGAAAAAGTTTAGTTATATTATTTTCTAATTTGAAGCGACACGAGAGCTATTTGGGGTACAGATTCGTAATGTCGAACCTTAGTCAGGTGACGAGGCCAGCACAGCCTGCACCCCCCTCTCCAAATTTTCACGCTGCCCCCGCGTGAGACGTTAGACTCTCGAAGAGATTTAACAACCACCAGACCGACAAATACAGCAGATCTTGGGTGGGATCGGGTTTCAATCCTGGATCCTTCCATCTCGAAGCGAAGATGATGACCCTGGATCTAATTTATAGTGTCTGTTTGGCGGAAACGCGTCACTGCAGCAAAGCTTACTAAAATAATTTTGGCGGAAATGAACTTCCTACAAAGCAGTATGTACTAAGAGTGAGTCAGAGGGTGGATTAAGCGTATGTTTTTATTGTATATAAATTAAGGGAAGTCACATTTATTCCGAAATTCAAAGAAAGAAACTTGAAACAGTATGTGGAAAGTTTGTTATTTCTAATTGTAAGTTGCGCTTCACCTAAATATATATATTTTTTGTAATTGTTTCCATTTTCCTAAGCAAAGTATACAACCATTTTAATTTAGGAGCATTAGAAACATTTTTACTTTAAACTAAAAATTGTTATTAAAAGCACCATCCAATAGCACATGTCTACTAATCTAATTTCTTAAACAGGAGAGGGAGAAGAAATTATTTATGCTCTTCAAACAAATCCAGTTAAAAATTTCAAGAACGTTTCGCAAAAGTATAAAAGTATTATTCTGAGATTAATCAATTAAATAATATTGCTTGTTAATGTGTGCCAATGTGATTTTATTTTGGGTAAGTGCTCGGCGACTCCTGCCAAAATGTCTGATAATATTTAGAGAGCTATTAAAGCTTTTTGCCATTTGGACTGATTGAGGAAATTACAATTTTCAAGTCAATTATCTTTCATTTTGTACACTGCACAAAATACTGCCATGCAGGAGTTTACAGCAAATAATGGAAAGGAGATTATATACTGTTCAGTCCAAGGCGTCCTTACAAAATTATTTATTGATGATCACGAGTAATTGTTTTTATTTATCAACATTTGTTGAGTTCAGAATTAGTTTTCAGCACAATGGCTAGAACGAGTTATACAAAATTGTGTAAAACAAAGAAAATTTTTTTGAAATATGGTATTAATTGGAGGAACACGAAAACATCAGTTTTAAAAAAAAAGAACAAAGATGTAAGGGATGCCTGTCTGTGTTTCATTTTGCAATAACAGTGCATTAAAACCATGGAATTAAATAAAATGAATTTAGCAATTTAAAACATAGTTACTGTAACATTGAATTGAAGGACAATTCGCTGATACATTGAAACTGCGATATTAAATCCACCACTTGACAATTAGTGGAATGTTTATCGTGAAAACAGATTATAAAAACGCCCACAATAAAAGTTTCATTAAAAATCAAAGGTAGAAGTCGAAAATGTTTAATATAGTCGACCATGGAGTAGAGAAAAACGCAGTTTTTCTCAATCTAACAAAACTGATTCATATTTGTTAAAATGTATGCTATATGTTAAACTAGTAAAGATAAGGTGAATAAATTCAGTTCAATTGGCATTGCACTATGAATGCAATTAGAACTCCCCTTTCATAATATTCTGAACTTTCATCAAAATAATTTTAAAAAAATTGAGTTTTCAAAATTAATTTCGGTTCCAATAAATTGAGACCATAAGGTTAATCCGCATTTGTAAACACAAATTGCAATGGAATCGTCTTGAGGTAGCACTTTGAGGAAACAACATACTGAATAGATTAGTATGATACTCATAGATTTCACTGAAATTCAACTTTATTAATTACTAAAAGGTTGAAAAATACAATTTATTTCTTAATTTGTTTCGAAGATTTTCATGACAAAATTATGTCTCTCAAGAATTTTCTATTCCAACAATTATTATGACTGGACGAACATTATAAAAGGATCATTGATTAAATTAATTAAATTTGAGGACATCCAAGATTTCATTGATTCAATAATATAGTGCTGATATAGTATTCTGTTTTCGTATGAAGAAAAATTACATAAACGCAGATATGATAACTTTAACGCGAAATTTTAAACAATTATTTAGAATTTTGAATAAGAATTAAAGTTTGATTTTGTATGTTTTACGAATCTATTAAAACTTTTAAATCAACCTTTTAAAGCTGCGAATAATTCAAAATTTCACTAATCTAGACAAATAATACAATTTAAATTCGTATGTTTAATGAATGCTAACTCGACAAAATGGGAAATCTTCAGCTTAATTGAATTTTCCAAGAACATTTACTTAAAAACGAAGCTACTTTAGCTGCTGAGTATCTCCTACTTCATCTTTTTCATTAAAAAGAAAAAATAAGAGAGATCGGGTCCCCAAACTCCAGTATGTCTCTCACATGAGAATAAAAAGAATAAGTAAAGAAGAGAAGATTCGCTGAGAACACGAAATTTAATTAACTGACAAGTCCTTTTACTCACCGTTCTCTTCTAAGTCGATTGTAAGCTACTTAAGTAACATGAATGAAGCTTAGGACAGCACGGAATGAGTCCATGAAGAAAGGTTGAGAAGTTTTTATTTTCTCTTCCTTAAGAATGACGATTTAAAAAATGAAACTTTAAATAAAGAATATAAATTTATTAATTAGTTTCGTGGTTACCACTCCTTGATATTCTTAATAAAGTGTTTATTTGTATCTGAATAAAATTCTAGATGGAATGATATTCGGAAGACAAGAGTGTTTCATGGGGAAAAAGACATTTATTACTTGAAACACACATTTGAATAATAAATTTTGCTCTAGTATTTCTAATGTTCTAAATGTTGTTTCAATTTGTTTTTCTTAAAAGGAATCTTAATGCATATAGAACAGTGACTGTTCACACATTTTTTGTAAGATTTTCACATAATATAAATCAGGTTTTTACATATAATTTTTGTACTTTAATTGTTTTGTTCGATAGCTTTTGTTCTTTACTATCATTCTAGATCTTGATTTTCATGAGGATAATGCTTTTTATAAAATTTATGTCAGTATTTTTTACCCCTCCTCTTCCACAGCTTTCCATAGTCCGTTAACAGTTTCAGGTCAACGACTGTTTTGAAGTTTTTGGCAGCCCAAACGAGCAAAAGTTCATTTATGACATATCTGATTATTTGGTAAAAATGTGAGTTAATGGTATTGATTTTTTATTTCCTTTTTTGTAATAATTTAATAGCCCATTTGGAAATATGGTTGTTTACTTTGTCTTGAAGGAGTTCGATTGCTTGATGGTTGTATAGATAAAGAGAAAGTATTTCTTCTTCAAATATTGGCGTTAAAATACTATTTTGACAATATGAAGAACTCACGTTTTTTTTTTCATCTCTCATTATTTTTAATATTTTACTGCATGCAAAACCAGCAACAACCATAAATTCCCTACTAACAGTTTCTTAGATTCTTTGAGCAAAGTTTTTAAGTTTTCAGTTTTTCTCTTACAATAATAAAAATATTTTTTAATTATAGTCTCTCAAATATATCCAATTTTTAATAAATGTTGCAATTTCTTATCGAATGCTTCTCACGCAGAATTATGTCTCGAACTCTACATTTGGCCACATTTCTAAACAAAAAGCTGACGTAAACTATCTTATTTTAAAGATTTGCTGTTGGATTAGGATTAAGTGGTGGATCGATTTTTGCTGTAAGAAATAGCTATTCCATTTCTATAAAAGCAATTTTATTTTTACTAGAAATAAATTTAAAACTGATAATAACAAAAACATATCTCTCTCCACATGTTTACATACATCTATCTAACCATCTAACTTAAGACAATCTAACATATCATCTTGTATAGTTAGACAGAACATGTGGCAAAACTTGATTGGATGTAATGTCATAGTTGGTTATGACGTCATAGCAATTTGTACACCCACACTATGACATCACCAAACATAAACAAACAAGAATCGATACAACCCAATCAATCAAATATAAACAAAGATTTACAAATAAATATTTAAACGATTTTAGGTCATGAAAAAGAACAAATAAACTAACACAATAAGTATTATTTTATTAGTAGTTGAAACTGAAAAGGTTAGTGATTTTTCAACGGTTCTTGGAGATGGTAGATTTTTTTCGATTTAAAGAATTTACTTGGCAGACGTTCGCTTCTTTTCTATAGATATGGTTTCCGAATTTTCGTCAGTAGATTATAAATTTTTACGTGCTTTTCTTCACTATTAACAATCATGTATGTATTTTTTATTATATAAGGGAATGATAAGAAGATTAGTTTATTATAGTGTCTAATTTTAAATTGGATATAAATGAAATTCACGCATACGCACCCACACACGCAAATGAGTAAGTATAAAAACACGCAAAGTAGATTAATAAGTTAAATAAATCCTAACAATATCGAGAATTTCCGAAGATAATCAAGCTATATTTTTCTCACAAAACAATCATTATTTATCTCTGGTTATTTCATTAACTAAATTTATATTAAAATGAATTATTCATTTTGTAATTCTAAGAACTGCGCTGTTTACATTTTGTGGAAACTCTTCAAACACCTTTAAAACTACATTAATATGCAATCCAGTGCTGGGAATCTTTCAGCAACTGGCAGATTCCATACATCTAAAAATAAATTTCTTGGGAAAGCATTGTTATAAGAGAAACTTATTAAGACACCCAGAGAGAAGCATTGTGTGCATTCCATTATAATTTTTCATTTCCGAGAAGATTTGAAGCTTGGCTGCTTCCGCGGCATCGCTGATTAATTCAAGAAATCTTCCACTGATAAATTGATGGACGTGGGTTAATTTTTCTGCTTCAAATTTTACCGGTTGAACAAGTCGTCACTTGCAGAAGAAAAATTATCACCCTGATAGGCAATTAAGGTGATTTAATTTACCTCGAAATATTATTAGGGCATTAGAGGATAGATTTATTCCGTGCCGTGTAATTTGAAAAAAAATGACAGGAGGCTGTCTTTTCCAACAGCCGCTCATGTTAAAGGCGTAGGTCTATTTTACTCGCGTGACTCTTTTGTTTCTCGTAAGTTTTTAAGTTTAAGTAAGTTTTTTATTGTAACTTCTGTTGTTACCCTTTATCTCTAAAATAAGACATTAGATATGTTTTTAACATATGTAGTTACCGAGAAATAGAGGATCGCGTCACCAATTCATGCGCATTTTTGCCCAACGTTGCGACTCAGTAGTGCTGAACTACAATTCCGATTTTCAATTTTTTTTGTATCTTTTGTTGTTACCCTTTATCTCTAAAATAAGACATTAGTTATGTTTCTAATATATGTAGTTACCGAGATATCGAGGATCTCCCATACCAAGTTTTGTGGCGCTTCGGCGTGTGAATCAATTTTCTTCCTGAGACCTCAATGGGAGGAACATAGTCCTTCGTTAAAAAGTCGCTCTTCAAAATTTAACAAAGTATTGTGGGGTGGAGAAGGTCAACGTGAGTGTAAATTTATTGAGTTGGTGATGAGTGCTAAGCAGTGGCGGCTCGTCAGCTCAGAAACAAGCCGTGTTGCAAAAGTTGTACAGAGCTAAATTGTAGGAAATCTTGTGCTGATTGTCTTGGTATATAATGATGATATACTGAAAATTGATAGTTTTTGAGTTATAAGCATAACCGAGAAAAAAATTTTGTCACGTTTTTCGGTCATAGCTAAAATTCCAACAAATATTTTGGTGGCAACCTCAGATTCGTAATCAGGACCCCCAAAAAACAGAAAGTAGCAAAAAATTACAACCTCTCCAGAATTAAATTTAAAAAACTGCTTAATGATTGTACTAGTGCGAGAAAGAGGGGGAAAAAAGAAGCCAAATGACGAAGGCAAAGGCGGAAGTCGCGCCAAATGAGAGCTGTGGAAACCGCAGCTCAAGGCATCTTATTTCAAACGGTAAAAGGGTTGCTTTTTCTTCCGACTGAGCTCAGTGCACGAATAAACTCTATGCAGCTATTGTCTGTCTCTCTCTTAAATCTTGATCGATTTTCCGTCTTCCTTTTACGTTTTTATTACGTTTTTTGTCATTTTCGCTGATTATTGAAATCTCAAAGTGGAAAAGTAAGCCAATTAGAATAAAAGCGAAAAATACAAGCTTTTAAAATAATTTCAAGGGGACTGCAGCTCGAGTCGAGCACGAACCGCCACTAGTGCTGAGTTTCAGTGTATGGGAAGTAAATTACTTATGCGCGCTATGATTTCAATGTTTCTTTTTAAAATGCGTCGTTGCTAAAATATAAGACCACTTTGTTATTAAATTATGCAGTGTTCAGTTGAATACTTGGGAAACACAGTTTTATGATAATGTACGAGTATATGGATTCAAAAATGAAACCTAAAGAGCATTAGGTTCTTTTTCATGGTCACTTTAGGCATCCCGACTTAAAGACATGATTGTAATGCCTTTAAGAAACAAAATAAAATAAGATATACTTGTTTTACTTCCTATAAATTTCAGTTAGGAATTCTATGAAATCATTTGCAGAAATTTTCGTCATTCGAAATGAAACAAATCATTATCATGTTTGAAAGTATGTAAATGAGCTGTATCTTATTTTATTTTAAATTTATAAATAGTTTTAAAATAAGTGTATGCATATTTAGCGGTGTAAATATTACCTTTCATTGTTAAACAGAAAATAAAAAAAACATGTTAGAGCAGAATAATAAACATCGTCATTTGTAAGTTGAATTGGCATAGATAAACGTTATTTTCTACTGAACTTCTGGCTTTGAGTGTATTTAGTAATAAACAATGCATACTACACGTAATTTTTATTGACAAAAGATAATCTTGTTACAAATTTAAAGAAAATAGAGGGAATGATTTACAGGTATTCTTTTTAATAATCGCATTGATATGAAGAGAAATTTTTAAAAAAGTTTTTGTGGTGGCTTTGTGGAATTCTCAATCCTAAGGTACTATGATCTGAATTTATTAAAGTGAGATTATGTTACCATATGAAACATCGCATTAAACTTAAGAATGAAATTCTTAATTTGTGGGTTAGAGAGAATATACATATGTTTAGAGAAACAGTTTTTCGAATAAATTCCGTCCTCGGAGGCATGATGGTAGTGAATTCGGTATTTGGATATTGAAAAATCGAGACGCTATTTTATAGAAGATGGTGTTTGCATAATTAGAGTATAAAAGATTTGAGACCTGAGTCAAACGTCCTTACGTTTGAATTCTGGAAGGGCACAGAATGTGATTCCGGGCTTGTCAATTTATTGTTGTTAAAAACTACGATATCGGTGCCAAAATAGCCCTAAGTTTGTCTTTAGCGATGTTATTATATGGGGCGAGAATTAAACAAATAAAATTTAATCCCACAGTTATTTGTGTATGCTGGCATATGATAATTATATTTCTAAGCATAAAATAGTTATTTAATATCGTAGTAATTAATGTTGCATTTCGGATAGATTCAATTTTTATTTTGCTCATTTTTGTTGAAAATTAGAATCTGAAAGGTACTTAGGTAGGACAAAAGAATTGAAGATGAGATAGTTTTCCATTTTATAGCTGCTTTGGGCATCGCCTGAGCTGGGACCTATGGCAGAATTTGTTCATGTTAAAACACTGTTTGTAATCTTTTTCTTTTTGTTCAATAAGGTTTCTGCACACACCTATCCAAACTGCAAACCGGAGATTTTTTTCACTGGTGTCAGGGGTGTGTCGTAGTGTTAAGTAAAGTAGTCAGTCAAAAGATTTTTATGGGCTTAGTGACTTTTACTTGAATGATGACGATATACTTTTCGTCTTTAAACCATATTCCAGCATACATATATTTGGATGTATATAGCATCTTTTTTTCGGAGTAATGGTTGAAATTAAATGTTTAGTTGTTTATTACAACACAAATAAGACTCTAAAACGTTTTAGAATTTATGGTATTTTATTTAAAGCTAGCAGTACGCGCACGGCGTTGCCCGTGGGATCGGGACTTCAACAAAATAAAAAAAAAGCCCACATACAATTACATAAATGAAAGTTTTAAAAACGAAATCAAAACAGAAATATATATATTTATTATTGAGTTGGTCCGCCTCTTTTTCCTCTCGACCGAATACCGTTAAATCCAAAACAATGTTAAAAAATTACAATGTGATATTTATTACACCGCAAGCAAAGTATGAAGGGCAAAGAAATAAGTTAAGACACGCTTAAAAATAATAATCGAAGTCATCGAGTAAATAAATCATCTCCTCGCAGAACGCGAAAGTAATGACGTCACCCTGGCCCGTCAGCCAATGAAATTGCCTGCAACGTTCCGGAGAGCTGTCTCAGGTGGAAGCTTCACTAGAGGAAAAATATCGTTCAACTACCAGGAAAAAATTAATTTAAAAAAAACGAAAAAAGATATTTTAACCATTCTTGTTTTAAATCCAACAGAACCGTTGCAGTTATAAGATGAAAATTTTTCAAAATGATATCTTTATTAGAACACCGGATGCAAGAGTTTTAAAGATTCCAGAAAATTTTATTTTTGAAAAGTGACTATTTTAAAAAAATTCCCAAAATTCAGTAAATTACGTTAGAAATTCGAAACTAACTTCAGTAGAATGGAAATCGTGTACTCTTTCCAATGGTTTATCTATTTTTTCGTACATTTATTCAAAACCATTCTATTGAGAAATTAGTGCGAAAAATCAACCAAAACAACAAAAAATATTAAATAAAAAATTTTCTAGATTAAATTTTAAAATTTCGGCTTCGAGGTGCATTGAGTCACCCTTACGTCTATCTGTGTGCCAAATTTCAGAGCTGTAAGTGCGATAGATTCGTCTGTACATCTCAGACACACACACAAACATTGCCTTTTATAAGTAGATAAGAGTAGAAAAATTCAGATATTGGAGATAATGTGTTGATTATAAATTTTTTTTTCGATTTTTATAACTGCATTGATTTTTTGTTTCTTTTGGGGTTTCTCTAAAGTTATAATTTTCCATTTCAGAAGAAGAAAAGAAAATTTCTGAAACTCAGTTCCGGTTTTGATAAATAATTTTTGAATTATCGAAAAGCAATTATTTCTTTACAAATTCGCATTGACTGACAGCAAATTATTTGATGAAATAAATAAAATAAACCCTCTACGGAATGAAAATTAATTTTCGATCGAAGCTATTATCTCGGATTTATTGGGGATATGAAGTTCATAACACACTGGAAATCAATAAAAGCTTAAGATTCAATTGAGAAAATGGACCGACTATTTCTTCCATTGTAAGGAAATGTGATTTGTATTGAAATATGAAAACTGAGGCATCATTTCATGGAGATGATCGATTTTTTCATTTCTTAATCGGATGCTGAATATTGGACATTTCTGTGAATGTTAAGATATTATTGAAGGTTCATTTGAAGTATTTTGTTTATATTAATGGAATATTTCCTAATGGTGAAAACAACGAGTTTCTTTAAGAAATAGAAACTGCTGTTAAGGCGCATAGATCAATTCACTAGCTAATGATTGAGAGCGATGCAAGGAAAATAGGGTAAAACAAATAAAAAATGAAAAAATATCGAAATTGCACAATGTAGATTTACTTTATTATTAGTTTTACAATAGTTATTAGCTTTTACTGCTATATCATTATATTTCTGTGATATAATATTACGTATACTTAAAATTTCATATAAAACATATTTGAAGCCACTTACCTGTATACACATCTCCAACCTTACAAGATAAATGCGATCGATGCATTTGGCTTATCATTTTGATTGCCGAGATGCAAAATAAAATAAAATCGTTTCATCAGATTTGGGAGACACGTTACTCTCTTTTGGATTAATACAACAAGTCAAAGATTGAGGAGGAGAAAACAAGACATTAGCAAGAAAATCTTCAGAAAAATATTGGTATTGCATAAATAAACAAAATACTATGCCTAAAATAATTATCAACTAAATAAATAAGCAGATTCAGTCAAATGAAATAAAAAGACAATTCATTCTTTTTCGTTTTCTAAGTCATCGGTTTATCATTAGTCAATTTTCAGTGCAAAGGAAACATTAAAAGTATTGAAGGACGTTTTCATTGAAGAAAATATTTATTTGCTTCAGAAATTCTCTTTTCCATTCTTCTTTACCCTCATGTAAATTATAGGCAAAATAATAGTAAAAAACGTCCGGAAATTTTTCTTCGCCTTTTTAAAGAATTTAAGAGACGGAATGAATTCTGTTCGTAACTTGCGTTTATTTTTTATTGAAGGAGAATATTTTTCCTTTATTTTTTTACTAATTTAATTCTTAGATGAGTATCAGAATTTGTTTTCTGTTAAATATATGACAAGAAGACGAGCAATTGCACTCAAATACAATTTTTTCCACAGGAAGGATGGCAGATTGGTTTGGAATAACTCTGGAGTTATATCCATATGATGAGAATTACCACGAATAATAGTAGGGAGAATTGCAACTTTTCTTTGAAGATTATGTCGGTTTTTATTTTGTTTGAAATAAAACCGATGTTTTTATTTTTAAAGAGGGGTTGATGTTCAGTATTCCATCTTACGTTCGTCAATAAATAATCGAACAAGAGCTGAGTTTTCAAAAAACTTGAAATCTGCACATAACACTTTAATTCCTGAAATGTATGGTGACAATATATTTTTATATGATGTAACTTTTTTGCTAATAATCTTTATCCTTTCTAAATAGTGTTGAATTTCTTGGTACTGTTTTAAATATCTCCTGTATGAACCATTCTTTATGACTTTGACTCTTACAGAGTAATTGGGGAAAACATTCATTAAAATGAAATTATAAAATACCTATTATGTATTTTTATAGTATATTTGATATTTTGGTAGTACACAAAAAAGAGGATTTACATCATTTTAGAAGTCGGAATAAGATTTAGAAGAATTATTTTCTATTATTTTGCCTAAGAACCATTAAAAATTAAAAATTGATATAAAGTTTCTGTGTGAACTTACTTTCTTTGTGAAAAAAATTCATTCCAACTAAAGCAGATTTTCAACTCTCGTATCCCAACTCAGCATATTTTAGACAAAGGAATTATTTGATACTCCAACGGCACACAAAAATTCAAGCACTTCGTAAATTAGCTTGTTATAACTTTAAAACACATGTATTGACTAGAATATAATCCTATCTACAATCTTTCATCAGATAATTTGTATGTAGAATCAGAACTAATTAGTTATTTTAATAACCTCGAGAAACACAGCGGCACGACCCTTAAATTAATTCCTTCGTTACTACGAGTGAGAAGAGGATTTTCTGTTTCGTATCTCAGATATGGCTCAGAAAATCGTCAAGAGCTGTGATTTTGCTAGATACAGCGTTAACGATGATGCTTGTTTGTGTGATATCCTTTGGAGTCACGAAAGATATTGAAGGAGCTTCGACTTGATTAAACAGGCAATTGAAACGCACCTTTAAAGTAATTGTTTCAGAAGAATATCTGTGTATCTCATTATTCTTCTATTTCATTACTTTTGCATCAATTGTTTGAGTTTAAATTGGGATACAAATAACGTTGAAATGGATATATTTTTAGAAGATAATTTTCATTGTTAAACCTTTCAGCGGGTTAACCGTTTCTGCGCAAATTTTACTACGAACGGTATTTTTCATAAACTGCTCTCACATTCGGAGGCAAAACTGTGCAAAGGCCCTTGCTATTCCTTCATGCGACCCCTCTCTTCAGGATTAAATGGGTTTATCCGAGTTTCAAGGTGATTTTATACAGTTTTATGCTTCGTAAAGTTTACGCCGCGCGCCCGCTAGTGTAATTTGATAATTTTTTCACGTCTTAACATTTCAGTTTGGTAATTATGTAATTATGTATCCAGTGCGAATTGAGGCGATTTGATATTTCATTTTACATTGTTAAATATATTTAATATGTAATAAGCCTGCTAATAATCCACCAAGCTGAAGAATTTTATCGAAAATCAAGCTCTCAAATCTTATGAAAAACACCTCATTACTCGAGCCCAAAAGATCTTATCATCGTTATATGACATTAATATGCCTTTAGTCTATATTATACATCACAACCTGAAAAAGGAAGTAAACAGCAACCAGCATTGAGAAGAAGAGCTTGTGGGTTCTGTTTGAAAGAAAGAAAACGATGATCAAAATCCGTGAAATGCAGTATTTTGCAATAAATAGTATACTTGTAAGCGTCACGCTCTAGCAGAAGTTCAATGTTTCGATTCGAATGCAAGGACAATGATTAGAAACTAAGAATAAAGTCCTTTTTGTGCAATCTCAGTTTTTATTATAATCTTTTTTATTATATATTGCTTAAGACCTTTTTATAAAATATTATTATATAAATCTCATTACTTTCTCTAATTTTAGTATAATTTTAGATTTTGCAAGCAATATTAAAGTTAATTTTTATTCTTGATGAAAAGATTTGATTTTTTTGACGTGTAACTTATTAGTATTATGAAATAATTTACAACGGCCATAGTAAAAATGAAGAAAATTATTGTGTCGTAAAAAGTACGACATGCGCCTGCTCGTGTAAAAAATTGTAGCGCGCCCTCTGGAAGGTTAAGTAAGGTATACAGTTCCTAATTTGAGTAATATTCTTTGATATTTAAAATTCTGAATATTTAGAACTACAAATTACTCTACTGGAAATGATACACATACTTTTATTCAATAAATAAATATTAACATTATTAATTATTGGTTTGATGTGTTTTTAGACGTTCTGAAATAGATTGACGATTTACGTATTTGGCATACCAAAAATTTTAGAAAATGATTAAAAAAAGGAATTTTAACACGAAATATACATACATTTTGTGAATTCGAGCATGTACTGACTTTATCCTCTTCTTTATTACAGAAATATACAAATTCTATGAAACAAAATGATAATTTTCCTGTGCATGTTTCTTTTATACCCGCTATTTGAATCTTAAAATGAAACTAATATTTTAAAACTTTGGATGAAAACAGTGAGTTTATTGTCAGTCACTCTTTAAATCACAGAATAATTATAGAACAATTCAGCATCCAAATAAAATTATTATGTTCAATTTCTATTTCATAGGAATGGGCAATCCTCAACTAAGATCGCGTTGTCAGAAACGAAGCCTTTTGAGTCCACAAATAATCTCCTTTTCCGTTCCTTTCATTTTTAAACGGGAAAAAGGCGGATAGTGTCCCCAAACTCTAATATGTCTGTCTCAAGACACTGAAAAGAAAAGAAAAGAAAAGAAAAGAAAAGAAAAATTCTTAGAAAACACGGAATTTAATTAACTGACAAGTCCTGTTCCTTACTGGTGTCATCCATATCAACTGCGAGCTATTTAAGTAGCAACAGTGGAACTGAGTACATCTAGGATCAATTCTCGAATAAAATTGAAGAAGACTTTGGTTTTCTTTTTTCTAGAAAATAGAATTTCATACAGAAACTTGTGGAAATTTAGGGGAAAGAATATAAACAAATTTATTTATTCTTTGCTGGCTTATTTCTTTTATTTTAGCAACTATATACAGGATCGTTTGAATTAAAGTATTCCTGTTGAGAGCCAAACAACACAAAACATTAAATAAAAAATTGTATAGATTAAATTATAAAATTCCGGCTTCAAGATGCATTGAGTCACCATCCAGACTACCTGTGTGCCAAATTTCATGGTTGTAAGTGCGATAGATTCGTCTGGACATCGCACACACACACATAAACACGCAAGCATTGGCTTTTATAAGTATAGATGTAAGCTTATGACGTCTATAGCCCCCCCCCACGTCCCATTTTCGAACGAAATCGAAAAAAACATTTCTCCACCATACATTCTCTATGGGGAGAAACATTTATATAGTTCGCCAGCCACAACAACCTAACGGATTTCGACGATTGTTATTTCATATGGAAGCTCACGATGTCTAGATATGTCATCAAGGGTCGTCTGCCCCCATCACCCCACATTTTCGAACGAAATTGAGAAAACATTTTTCCGCCATATATTCTCTATGGCGAAAAACCTTTAGATAGTTCGTCAGCCACAACCACCCAACGCATTTCGACAATTTTTATTTCATTTGAAAGTTTATGACGTCTAGGTATGTTATCAAGGGCCGCCTGCCCCCCCCCCCCCTCATTTTCGAACGAAATCGAAAAAGCATTTCTCCACCATATATTCCCTATGGGAAAAACCTTTAGACAGTTCGCCAGCCGCAACAACCCAACGAATTTTGACAATTTTCATTACATATGAAAGCTTATGACGTCTGTATATGTCATCAAGGATCGTCTGCTGCTCAGCAGCCTTAAATTTTGAGAGATATTGCAAAATATGTATAATATATTAACGGAAATAAGGGATCTCCCTTATTTCCGTGTTCCCTCCTTTGCAAAATATGTATAATATATTAACGGAAATAAGGAATCTCCCTTATTTCCGTGTTCCCTTCTTTGCAAAATAGTACCGTATTCGTGAACCTAAAAAACTGGACTGATTTCTCCAATCTATTACGTCACTTCTTTCAAATAGCTAACGAATCAGAATGTCCCACTTGATTTTCGTAAGTTTAAAATAGTATTTTTCATTTGTATGCAGTTCTGTTGCATTTCATTTCAATTTAATCTTTAATAGCAGACGATTTTGTTAAGACATATCTATAAATATTATGAACTTTCTTTCAGTTAATATTTAATTTAAAAATCAGTAGCAAACGATTTTGTTTTCTTTCTAAGTTTCTTTTATTAGATTGGCAACAAGAAAATTAGTTTTTATTAAAAAAAAATTTTACAGAATGCAGCGTTGTTAAATCAGAAAATGAAGTTGTTTCTGGAAGAAACATTTTAATTTTGCGATGACTTTTTATGTTCATCAATAATCCCAACAGTTCCATCAAAATGGTGTGTCAAAAATATTGTAAAATACCTATTGTATGTGATGGAATTTATTTATTTAGGGCGATATCATTCAGTATTTATGGATCTGAAGACTTTCATGGCCATATTCGTGAGATAGTTCTACAAAACATTACAACTAGATGGGTTTATTGAAAGATTTTATAATTTTAAAGGAATCTGTTGTCTACAAAGAATATGAAATCTACTGTGGTTTTATGATTTGTTTCACTGATCTTCATGCAGTATTTAAAACTGAAAAAGGTAGTGGTTGAGAGCTTCGGAGCAGCGAGGTGGCAGGGCCAGTGCTGAGCAAAGTGGGTGCTGGCCTGAAACCGCCTGGAGGACGGCAAGAGCGGCTAGTAACTATTTATTGGATTTATATAATTAATTAATATTTTATATGAACTAATTAAATTGACATTACTAGAAGCATTTCACCTATCTTAACCTATGATTTATTTTCGAACTCTTATGCGTCAGTCGCTTTCTTTCGTTTAAAAATGAATGTTCTCGAGAACTGGATTTCTCGTGACAACAGTACTATAATTGGTAACTCCCATCTACCACTTTCTGTTTAATTTATTCCGAAGCGCCCTCTAATAAGAACACGCCTAAAAAAGAATGCGGAACATACTTACATTTCAGATTCGTTATTTACTTCTTCTCTGAAATCTGTTCTTTTTGTTAAGTAAGAATATTTCGATGTAAAGATCGTTTACATTTTGGGGTCAAAGTCTGCTGCAGTATTTCCTTTTTCCGACAGATTTAAAATCATATTACACAAACCGAATAAACTGCTGCATTAGCGTCTGATTATATTTATACATAAACTATTTGCAAAGCTATTTGTATTAAATTCGCCATTTTCATTATAAAAATTGTTTCACTCATTTTTACATTACATTTTCTTTTTTCTTACAACCTGCTTTCACCACCCATAATTTTTAAATACATTTAAAGTTTCATTTGTATTTTGATTCATAAATACCTGCTAATGCTGGATGAAAGTGCTAATGCTGGATTTAAAGTGCTTTTCTCTTATCCACTGATACCGACTGATTATTTTTAAGTTAGACAAACCGCCATTGTTAGGCTTACATTCACCTCAAATACTCGCCAGTAACAGTCTCTTTTAGTACAGGATGCTTTACAATATCCATATGATATCTTTACGAAGTTGTGTGGCATTGAAAATATCGCAGCAACATCGTGAGATATTGTAAAATATCTTGCGCCTATAGGGTCTATATGTTTCTAAATTCTGATTCAAACAAAAATCTTTTCATCCATTGCACAGTAAGAAATATATCTATTTGGTAATGTTGTGCAGTATATTTATGCTTTTTTATATTATAAGTAAATTAAAATTTCTGAGGATGATAGTTTTATGTATAATAACTGAATAAAACAAAGCGATATAAATATTTATTGAATAAAAATTTTACATTTTGAAATAATAGACTCTATGATTTTATTCTTAGTAATGCTGTAAGACATAAGAAAAAAACCGAAAGTAAAGATAAGAAAAATCTTAAATTCTTAAATATTTCACATTTATTGTTGATATCATTTTGTTATTTAACGGTTGTTTCCTGGATTCGGACACAGTTTAAGCTTAAGATCTTAAATGGAATAAACTACAATAAGTAAAAAAGCTAAAATTAGATGAAAAAACTTCCAAACTAATTTTGGTCAATAAACGAAATTCATTTTTACAAATTGATGAAATTTTAATATTTTCAAGAAGTTGAAACTTTTTGCACCTGTACAGAGAGGCTGTAAGGTATGGCTTGGTTTGATAGAGCTAACTGGTGCAAAAATCATTATTCATTATTCTGTGCCAAAATATTACAGGCTGTAAGGAACCAAAACAATTATTTTTGAGCGAAAAAGAATGCAAAATAAACGTTTTTAATTAACAGAAGTAAAGCAGATGTTCAAAGAAAAAAATGCACCGATTCCGAAATTTGAAAATTTTGATGGCTACAATTTTCCAAAATCATTAAAATTCTCGTATAATTATATTAATTTACAATTCGATAAAAATTTGTCAGTGTATGGGTATCAGAACCTATAGCATTAAAAATAGAAAAAATAATTCTATAGTAAAGCCTTTTTATACAGAAGAAAGTTAATAGGCAGCACAGAACCCACAGAACAATTCTGAACATCCAATTTTCAATTCAATGCAACTTTCTTATCTCTGTAGAAAAGATTATATGCCTGGCTTTCTTCGTAGAATCGCTAATTAATTCGCTAAATCTTCCACTGATAAATTGACGGAGGTTGGTGAATACTTCTTCTTTGGTTTTTCCGTTGAATAAATCATCACTTGCAGAAGAAAAATTCTTATCCTGATAAGTAATTAGGGTGGATTAATTAACCTCAAAATGTGAGGGGGGATTAAGAAAGAACTAGCTTCAATCAGTGTCGCCTAGTTGAAAAAATATAATCACTACTTTGCAAAAGTTGATAAACTATTTTGGAGCGAAAGAGGTCAGGTTATATGTAAACATGCTGAATTGTAAAAAATTGCCGAGTTTCATTCCAAGATAAATGAAACAAGGATAAGGTATGTATTTTAACGTTTCTTTTGCTTTTGTTTGCTTTTAAAATATTTCGGAACTTTTCATTTTTATGCGACAAGGGTTTCGGTTTTATAATGATAGCAGGACTAGTTTATGAGAATGAACATGGTTTGAATAATAAAATCGAATCTTTGTTATTGAATAGTATCGATACAATGTCTTTATTTAGGAGGAAAAATTGTTTAAGACAAGGATTATGCTTCTTAGTTTTTCGCATGTGAAATGTGGAAAAAGAAAACAGATGCTATAGAAAGTATTCTTCAAAAAATTCGACCTCGAGATTTTGACGAATTTAGAAGATTTTTACCTGCCAGAATTTGAAGATATCAGTTTTAGAATTTTTTTTCTATTCGTTAGTCTGTCTGTGCGTACGGAAAAAAATCTCACAAATTTTTATTATGCTTTCTTTCGGTTATTAGCGGTAGCAACAAATTTAACATCCCTATTAGCACAAGATGCCCTGCAATACTCATACGATATCTTTACGATGTTGTACAGCATTCAGAATATCGTAGTAACATCGTAGAGATAACGTAGAATATCTTGTGCTAATAGGGAATTTTCATTAAAAAAACACAGCAAGAAAAGCTTCAATCTTGTTCAGAAGCTGTCACTGTTGTTCATCAGCTTAATTCTAAGTATAAATCTACTTCATTAATTGTTTTTTTCTGATTGTATATGCTATTATATTTTCCTTTTTGTGAAATTACTAAAATTGTTCGGGACGCGATTTCTTTTTGGGGCCTTGGTGACCGTTTGGGGGTGTGGGTTGCTAAATCCATCTTGTGGCTGTCCAAGCTGGTTAGATAAACTTTTGTTATAGCACCCGGGGCACAGGTGGCATTCTGTCTGAGCATGCGATAATTCGGAAACGCAGCAGGTTAGACATGACATTTGGCATGTAGATTAACATCAGAACTGTAGAATTCTGAGAAATGCGTGTGAGATATAGGTAAGGGAGGACTGTTCGTCTGCATGCATATGAACACAATAATTCAAAAGAGTATCAAGCTAGAGAGATGAATTATTACTATAATTTATTTTTATTTATTTTAAAAGAAGATGCTCACAGCATATAAAACTCCAATTCCAGAGTGTATGACACAAATTGTACATCAAATATACAAAGAACAAAAGCTGTAAGCAGTGAATCCTACATGCATTGCAAATTGTAGTAGAAAATTAAAAGTTGAGAGTAAGTAATAAAAATATCAAAAAGCATATTAAGAAGTCAAAAAATGTAGAAACTGTATCTGTGTAAATCAAAAAGAGTTTAAAAATTGAATACAGTTGATTATAAAAAGAATTGTAGATATATATAAAATATTCGATCAAGTCTGTCAACGGGTCGACTGTTTGTTCGCGTGAATGTGAAACAGATAACGAAAAAAAATAAATAAATAAACGACGATCGTCTTTAAGAATTTGTTACAAAATCGCAGATCGTTCTATCAGTCTCCGAATAATGTCGGTTAAGATCACAGAGATTGTGTGGCACTTACGTACAGTGGCAAATGTCTATAAATCATTTAGAATCAATTGAAATTACAGATAAAGGATATTTGACGGCCGGTTGTGTAACTGATAAGAACAAGTCTTCTAGATGCATTAAGTACGTCTTCTAGATACATTATTAAATGGTCAACCTACTGTTAACAGATTAAAATACTAATAATCATCGTTCTATCAGTCTCCGAGTAATGTTGGTTAAGATCACAGAGATTGTGTGGCACTTACGTACAGTGGCAGATGTCTATAAATCATTTAGAATCAATTGAAATTACAGATAAAGGATATTTGACGGCCGGTTGTGTA
>BGPR01026433.1:0-21523 GCA_013235015.1 Araneus ventricosus | reverse complement strand
CAAATGATTAAACACTGAAGAGATTAGAGCCAGGGTAATACAACGCAGAATTGTACGCCATGTCTATACTTGATAATAAATAATATTGCAGAAGTAAATTAAAAAACTAAAATCTAAATCAAACTTTATCTTTATTGCCTGTTGCTAACTCTCAGTATCTGAATTTCTAGATATTTAATTTGAGTATGAGATTTGGATTAATATATGAGATAATAGTTGGAATTTTATTGTTTGAGTATGGTAGAAATCAGTTTCTAGATTGTAATTAAAGATGTGCTATTTATCTATGTAATCTAATGCTATGAAAACTTGTTTTAGCATAAATAAATTATCAGAAAATCTACAATCAATTATGAATCAGTTAGAAAGTGAGATGAGCAACAGGTGCATTATAAATTAATATGACAAAATACTAAGAATTAATAAATGTAAATGAATGAAGATTTATGAGTGTTAAATTTTTGAATTTGAGAAGAGTCCATTAATTATATTATTTTAATTTGAAAAATATTTTGAAGGATTTGTTTATGATAACAGAGAGTAGATGAAAATATATATATATATATATATACCAAAAACTTTATGAAAATCTCATAATCAGAGTAATGTGCCAAGTTCTTACAACTTAAGATAATTGGAAACAAAGAGAGTATAAACAAAAAAGTAAATAATCAAAAATATTTACAACATATTGCAATTCTGATATAATGGAAGCTAAGCCACACACACAAATAATATTTTTTAAAATAACTCTTAAACACTTGCAACCTTTCAATAGAACACAGACAATGCATGGATAATAGCAATTCTTTTCAGCAAAAACTATCATTCTGGCAAACGTAAAGTTAAAAGAAATTTATTTGTTATACGAAACATTGCCCTGCACCAAATTTCTTTATGATGACAATCCTTTAACTGCAAAGGGTTTATATATGTTACGGTCAATGTGATTAATCAGTAATTATTAATTAATTATTGATACTAACAGCGTTTATTATTAATTATAAACTGTCATTATTAATAATAACCGCATAAAAATTCTGGTTATTATTAATAATAGACGCTTAAAATCCGGTTATTATTAATAATAACCTATTAATCACACTGACCCTAACATATGCATGCTTTGTGGGGATTATGCGTTATCTGCCCCGGGCGTATATGTCATCACTCAAAATGCGAATGGTCGTATGCCAAAAACTCCATTTTTTCTTATATTATTACTACCTGTGACATTTTGTGATTTCCACACTGTGGCAAAACCTCGTAAGTCATCAGCTGATCCTAGAAAAGAAAAAAACCAAATGTCAAAATTTTACATTTTTGTAATTGAAACCAGTCGTATGTTAGTCTTACACATGCGACCTTTTGCACATTGAGGGATGCGATATGCATTGTAACATCAGACTAAAGAACGTAACCTTTGGTATTATAAAAAAATAATTGAACTCGGGCTGTTTGCATGGTATTTACACAATACGTTGTTCAGGTAGATATTTTTTTTTTTTCTGTTGCGAAAATCAGCGTCTCGAGTCAAAACTTCTTCTTGAATTAAATGGTAATATCGTCCAAAATATCTTTCATCCAAGACAGACTCAATTTCGTCAAAACCTCCTCTTTTAACCTTTCTTTGCCCTTGTGGAGTCAAAATTTAGTTATCTGACAGACGACTAACTGACAACTGGATTCTGAGAATGTTAAAATAAAGTCTGGCATCGTGAATAGACAAGTGTACAAAAAAAGTGTGCCTCTTTTTGATACAACTTTCGTTTTAACCCATTCATGCCTGGCGTCCCTTTTTTTAGGGACGCTTCTAAAAATGCATAATAAACACACAGGGGGGGATTTTCTTTTCAACATAATTTTACACAAATGTTTTTTGAGTTTCTTTTTATATTCAGTCGATAGCAGTACCAAGCGTTCTGTCGATAATGTAGTCTTTAGAAGAAGAATAAAAGGATGAGTTTGCTCAATTATTTATCAGCTACATTACCTACATTTAATAAATATATCGGTGAATACAATTGTGAGAATGTATTTTATTATTGGAATATCATTTAATTTTAGATTTTGATAGTTTTTTTTTGCATTAACAGAACTTCGTCTGAATAGGGAAAAACAAGATTAGAAGGGCAATAGGACATTAGTTTTTCCAGAGAGGATTTTTATTTTCGTATTTTTCTAGTTGATTTTTTTTCAGGACATTTAATATTGGTTTAAAATATATTACTAAAAAACTGCTACTTCAGCATTTATGGGTAAAGTATATAAAAATTGCATTGTAAAGAAACGAATCGCAACCAAAGGGAAACAGTACGAACTTCCACCATCTTTTCTGTATTGATTTGGGGTAGTGAGTAGGAATGACGGTTATTTCGAAAATAACCGGTTTTCGGTTATTCGGGTTTTTTTCACGACTCAAAATAACAGGGTTTTAAATAACTGGTTTTCGGGGATTTTTTTATAAAAAAACTAGCTGTATGACCCGGCGTTGCACGGGCTAAATCGAATAATACCTAAGGTCACGTGACACATGCCTAATGTGTGTTATAATATTGTTGAAGTGTGTTGTACTAGTGTTTTCACTTCCTGCTTCAGCTGGGTGTAGATGAGAGGTCCTGTGATAAATTTGGCCATGAATTCTGAAGCAATACGCTCCTCTCCCTGTAGATGGTACAATGTGTGCACCCATTGAAGCACTGGTACGACCTTATGTTATTTTTGAAATGCACTGATAATTCATCGGAGCCATCCATCAATCCTTTCATTTCCACTGGATAAACTGAAGCCTGCTCAATTATATTTCCATTATGACAACAATGAGTGTAAATTCCTCTGGTATTCTTTTCATCCCGGAAATACAACCCTCCGCATTTCAGACAGAGATTGTCCATTTCTCCACAGTTGTGTTCTTCAGTTCAGAACAGTTCTAGCTGCATAAAAAGTTTGTATCTGATGGTGATTTTGTCCTTCAATAACATTTAGACGGCGTTCTCTTGCATGTTGTAGCATGGCTGACAATCGGCTATTTCTTTGTTCTTCTGTTTCTTCGGCTCTTCTCATCTGGCCACATTGTGCCATCACTGCCAATCGGTTATTTCTTTGTTCGTCTGTTTCTTCGGCTCTTCTCTGCTGTCTACGTTGTCCCATTACTGCCAATCGTCTATTTCTTTGTTCTTCTGTTTCTTCGGCTCTTCTCTCCTGCCCACGTAGTGCCATGTCTGACAATCGGCTATTATTTGGTTCTTCTGTTTCTTCCTCTCTTCTGTCCAGGCCACGTTGTGCCATAGTTGCAATCGGCGCCTTCTTTCTTCTTCAGTTTCAGCAACTCTCCTTTCACGTTTAATAATTGCCTCCCGTCTACTGGCAGCATCCCCTGTAATTTTTCTTTTTCTTTTAGACATCGGAAAAAGCGAGAATTGAACAAAGCAAAAATAGTAACTTCCAAATATCAGCTTAAAATAGAAGCTTCCACAAATATTTAAACTTGATCAAATCAATGAATAATGATTAAAATCACTAACATAACTAATCTCTATCTTTCGGCACATAACTTTACAGAAATAATACACCCCTTTTAATTTCGTTAAAATGATTTTGTTGGACGTTATATCACGGGATTAAAAAAAGAATTTATACACTTTCAACAATACATTTTTTTTATTTCTGTCAGCGTCACTTTTTTATTGTTGTTGTAACAATGTTCTTTAAAGTAAACGACTTCAACAATAAAATAAATTTTGAATTGCGCTGTAACAATGAAAAGTATTGTTATAAAGTATCCCAAACAATGAAAAGCATTGTTGTCAGTTAGTTTTTAATTAATATCTTTTTCACTAATTAAAATTTCGAAATTTAAATGGCCGAAATGGCTTCCCTGGATTATTCCCCATCTTTTGGTACCTTCCGCGCGCTTCTCCGTTCGGCGGTTCGTGAGAAGATAGAGGGACATACATACATACATACGTTTGTTTACCTTCGAATTTTAATAGAGTAGATAAACGCCGTTTGCAAACAAAATTTTTTTTATTTATATTTCTTTTACAGGAAATCAATACATTGGCTAATGTTTATCTGTTCATAAAGACTCTTTCAGTAATCCGGAATTCCTTTTCCGTTTACTAATTAAGGAATTCAGTAATCCGGAATTCCTTTTCCGTTTACTAATTAAGGAATTCAGTAATCCGGAATTCCTTTTCCGGTTAATTCCGTTTGTTGGTTGGCGGATTAGCCAACCAACAAACGCCTCGAGGCAGCGGTTGTACTTGATTGGCCTAAGTTGATGAAATAAAAACTTCATAACTTGGTAAATTTTAGTCTAATCGAACCTAAAATCGAGCCTATCTTTCGATCCGGTTTTATACCCGGTTATTGTATTTTTAAAAAAATAACCGGTTATAAACGGGACAAAAAAAAACACATAAAAAAGGTGCAGTTCGGGTCCGCGACGTAGATTTCTCGGGAAAACGTCGGGATAAAATCATGAAACAAGCGTTTCGTATTAATATGTAATTTAATTATCAATCATTTTAATACAATATTTACTCAAAGTAGTATAATGGTTACAGAATAGATAAATTACAAACTACCACAGACCCTTGCTACACGCGATAAACTTGTGATTTATCTATTCTGCAACCATTATACTACTCTGTGTAAATATTGTATTAAAGAAGTTGTTAATTAAATTACTTATTAATACGAAACGCTTGTTTTATGATTTATCACTACTTTTTCACGAAAAATCTACGGCGCGGACCCGAACTGCGCCTTTCTTATGTTTTTTTTCTTCATTTCCTTTTCGACATTCCCGTAGCTCTCTCATTCTCTCGACACTAGACATTTTAGGCTTCTTGGAATCCTTTTCACTTGAGCTTTCCTCTGACTTGCGTATTCTATAATTCCGAGCATAATTATGAGGCATATAAGACGACACCTGTTACAACTGATTTTATTCCACTAATTAATTCACTGTATTCATTCTTAAATACCAATTCAAATGTTTCTTTGAAGTTAGGAATAAACATTAGCTTTGTTTCTGATTCCAAACTATTATAGGGCCGCAGTGGCCTTGTGGCGATTAAACAATATTAATCTGCAATTCCAAGGGGTTTTTGTAGTATAAAACAACCACGACGAAAGGATATTCATGTCGGTGCATTTTGATGATATAGTTTTAATGATATAGACGTTATTGCCGCGACACGGCTTAGAGGAGAGTTGCTCCCTGCTCTTCATCAGATTATGTCAATGGTTCTTCTATTTTATTTTTCTTGGTTGTTTTTATCTTTAGCAGGAGTAGGATTGTCAATTTTCTTAAATAGGGCAATTTTTCGTTTGTTCTTCAAGCCGCTTCTCTCTCGTTCTATAGTTTCCAATTCTGCTTTGTAAGGTGGCGATGTTAATATGGCAGTTTTGCCTCTTCTTTTGCCACTTACTCTTTTTATTATGCTTTTTGTTTCTCGAGGAAACATCATTACTACTGCTGGAGAAATGTTAAAAGTAACAGAACTACATGTAAAAGAACTACATGGCGGGTGTTCTACAAAAAAATTACAGACACACCCCCATGTCTTCGTGATCAAGCACACTGGCAGCTGCTGGGATTCTACAGTCGGCATTGTTTTAGAAGATGATGCAGAAGGTTGGTTTTCAACATCTTCATTGCATGACGCTTGCTTAAGCTCAGAAGCGTTGTCTAGAGGTTTTTCTGATGGAGCAAATAAATATTCAGAGAATACATCTCTATTTAAGGGATATATACCTGTTTTTTCAAACCCCTTCACCGCGGTTTGCACAGTAACTGCTCTTAAAAAAGCAGCATAAAAGAGTTTTCCTACTTAGTAACGCAGCGTCCAGGGTGATTTATTAGCCATTTCCTGGTCTCCTGTTTAGAAAAGGTACTTAAAGGTGCCATGAAAGACACATCGAGTGGCTGCAGTCGATGTAAGGGAAAGCATAGCAACACGTCATTATTTGCCCGAGCAAGATTGTCGAGTTCCAAGCTCTTAGTATGAGAGTTGTGACCATCAAAGATTAACAACACCGGCATTTTTGTTCCTAGTTTAGAATGTTCAATAAACTTTTTGAACCAGATAAGGAACGTGTCCTTGTTAATCCAGCCACTTTCATGGTACACTGCAAATAATCCAGGAAGGGCATCATCCATCAAGAGGGGATCCTCCTTCTTTCTCGGAAATACAAACATTGACGGAAGAAATTTTCCTGCTGCATTGACACATGTTTCTGCTGTCACAAGCACCCCTCGCTCGGCTGATGTTAAAGTGCCAATATGTTTTTTTTGCCGCGAATAGCAAGGACTTTTGAAGGCTTGCTCGCCACTGTCAAGATGCCTGTCTCATCTGCATTATAAATATCATTTGGTGAGAATTTATATTTTGAATATAAGGACTCTAATAAATCAAAGAAGGCGTTGATTGCTACGCGATTGAATCCTTTTGCACGTGCAATTGAGGTCCTTTCAGGATAACGTAGGGTTAATTTTGGGTGCCGTTTTAGAAGTCATAAAGTCAATCTTTTCCTGCCATTCTCTTTTCCGTGTTAAAGACATGCGGAATGTTGTTTTGTTGTTTCAGCTAACTCAAATGCCAGAGTTCCTAAATCTGACAGCGTAATGCCAAATAACCTCTCTTCTAAATGTATCAGATGTTGCACCAATTCCTTCTCTTCGGCTTCCGAAAAAACTGTTTTATACGTTCCTAACATTTCTCCAGCAGCAGAAGACAGCTTCTTCTGTCGAGCCTCTTTCACATTCCTCTCTAGAGTTAATTGAGGAACAATGTAGGCCTTAGATGCTCTCCTGTAGCCCATATCCCCTTCCGACACTTCTTGGATAGCTCCAGCTATGCTCTCCTGAGACCAGCTTTCCCGATCAGTTTTTCTTTGATAGTGCCCCATTATCAGAAATCTGAATATAAAATAATGTATGAAATAAAATATCTGATTAAAAATATGTTTATATATAACAATAAAAACATTTTTTATTTATAATTATTTTTAATATTTTCTCACATTTTATTTTCTATATTTGTATATTCTATTGTTAAAATTTAATTTGCAAGATATTTTCTCTTAAGTAGTTATATTTTCTCTTAAATAGCCACATAAAGAATCACTTGTTAAAATACTTAAAGAAATTTATATCACATATTTGTCATAGAATTGAAGCATAATGTATTTCAATAATATTCCATGGCGTCCAAAACGGGGACGACCCCGTTTTGGACTGCCCTCTATATCCCCATTTGAGCCGCCAGTGACATATTTAAAAATAATGGCGCCTCTTTGGACAGGAAGATAATGGGTCGAGAAATATATCAAAATTTAACTTAAATCTAGAAGAATCAATGCTGTACTTACCAAAATCGAATGTTCTAAGGTGACTTGATAAGGTCCAATACAGTAAAAGGTTCAAATCGGACAAAAAATTGAAAAAAAAAATTGAAAACTTCCTACAAAAGAACAAACCGTCAAACATGTCAACAACTGGATTCAATATGGCGCATAAACGATAAGGAATAATATAGATGTATTGTACCGATAGATGGCAAACAAATAAATGAGAAACTGAATGTCCCCATTTGAGCCGCCGTCTCTGTTTTAGACAACTCTCCCCTACATTCGTAAACGATACAAAACAACACAACTATCATTTTATATTTGCAGGTGCTGAGGCGCGAGCAACAGCGCCCTCGTGTGGCCAATGTTTCAGCACAGGACTTAAGCGAAACCTAAAGTTAAGTGCGCCTAGGGAAATGAAGCCAAGATACCATAATCAAATGTTTCGTTAGCTATAGATTTGATAACTTTGAGAACCAGAGGCAGCTGGTTTATTCGACGAGTTCTAGCGGATCTCTGTATTCAATTCTTTTTTCTATTCCGTTTTTTAATATCTTTACTAGCTGTGTGGCACGGCGTTGCACTGGCTATCACGAATAATAGGATATTCCCAAGCGGAGAGAAGTGAGGTCACGTGAGACCTTGGGATCCATATATTTTCATATGCCCCGTCTCCGTTTTTCTCTACAATCAACAAATATTGTCACTCACTTTCCCTAACAAACGTTACGAAGTTAAACACTTTAATACAAAAAAGAAAGAAAAAAGCATGAAAATGATTTTTTTCTATTGTTAATAAATCCAAACACAGAAGCTCGCTCAAAAAGAAATACCAACTTCCGTTAAATAAATAAAAAAAATGCAACACCGGATGCGAAAACTAATAATAGGGGAAAAAGAATCCGCTGTGAAAAACTCATCATGCTGCCAATAGAGCGCAGCACGTCAATTCATTCATTTAGACGTTTTTAATTAATATCTTTTTTACTAATTATAATTTCGGAATTTAAATAGTCGAAATGGATTCCTTAGATTATTTTCCATCTTTTGGTACTTATGGCTAGTTTCAGGATTCAGTGGTTCGTGAGAAGATAGAAGGACATAGATACATATGTTTGTTTACCTTCGAATTTTAATAGGATAGATGATTCACACACTGTGGTCTTTGTTATTTGTGTGTTTGGTGTGCATTGCACTCTGAAAATGGAGCTATCTCTGTAGTGTGTTTTTCTTTAAACAAATAAATAAGTGATGCATTAACGGAGCTCTCCAAACTTGACAGAATCGAGTACGATCTCGGATTCATCAAACACGACGCATAAGTTAAGCGAAACCTAGAGTTAAGTACGCCTAGGTAACTGAAGTCAAGATGCTATCATCAAATGTTTCGTCAGCTGTAAATTTGGCAACATAGAGAACCAGAGACAGCTGGTTTATTAGACGAGTCAAAGCGGATAATGCATTAACGGAGCTCTCCAAACTTAGTGGAATCGAGTACGATTTCTTATTCATAGAACACGAAGCTTCCGTGGCAGATAAATCGTTTAAAATCCTCTCTTAAAGGTGTTACACTTCATTCTAAAAATATCCGATTCATTACATTTACTTTTCTAAAAATTAATTTTTGTGCCTCCCAGGCTCTGATTCGGACTCTGACAAAAAAAAATGCTGATGATATGGGTTACAAACATCAGCAAATGAAACTTTAAGCTCAAAAAACTTTAGGAAAAATGTATCTTATTGCCTGTTACTCAAAAAATACCGACGAATCGATTAAGACAATTATTGTTCAAAGACACAGAAAATGTTGCAAACACCTGGCGGGAAATCGAGTGTCAGTGGTCATGTTACAGACCAAATAAGTCCCCATACCAAAAATTTGTTCCAAGCAGTAGCAAGGGAAACACTCAAGAGAAATACCCAGTTTTCGTGACTGAAGAATGGAAGTGCCACATGATGTTAGCATAAGGGAAAGTCGAAGGGAGAACAGTCCCCCTGGTTAGTATTAGTTACTAACTAATAATGAAAAATTGGGACGGATCAGGAACAAATAGTCAAGAATTAGAAGATTTCCGGCTCATTCCAGACATATGCTAATTTTTTTTTCCATGACCTCGATGCGAAAAGTAAATTATTTGCTTACAATTGAAATGAATGGCTTTTATTCTACAGTCAATCATTAGCCAACTTATAGAATAACAAATTATTTCATGGAATACCTGGTGAATATGTTGAGAGAGAGAATTATTTATTACACACATCCGTTAACTTCCTCGATTATTTCGTAAAATACCTGGGTATTTTACGAAATAACTGAATCGTACACTTTGGTAATCACCTACACAATGAATAAATTGTCTGTATTCATAAGTAAGTTATAAATTGGCAGTTATATAATTTATTATTTGCTTTTTGTTTCTTTTATAAGGAAAACAATATATTTTATGGTCTCGTTATCACCCTCATTTAATACTTTTAGTCACTGTATGTTCGAATGTCTTCGTCCAGTCTTTATTTCAACAACCACAGTTTAACCTACCATTTAAATGCATGTAACAAAAATATAATTACATAAATTTAGCAATTTTTGAGATAATTTATGATCCAATATTTCTGG
Source organism: Araneus ventricosus (assembly GCA_013235015.1). Taxonomy (NCBI): domain Eukaryota; kingdom Metazoa; phylum Arthropoda; class Arachnida; order Araneae; family Araneidae; genus Araneus; species Araneus ventricosus. The sequence goes on along the minus strand of BGPR01026433.1, from coordinate 11,547 downwards.
AAATTTAAACAATGCGCATACATATCAATAAAGCATCTTAAAATGAATTAAACAGTTAATATTTTAAAAACCTGCTCTGTTAGTAAATATTGTTACCGTCTGAATAATCAAATACATAACATTGTTGTTCGTCGTTTGAATTTTGACGTTGATCGATAAACAGTGAAAGAAGTTCTCTTAAGAAATTATGAGAAGGGCCTAAAACATTTTCCTGGTTTATTTCCACTGAACGAATATCTTGATACTGAAACACAATCGATCATGAGAGTCTTGGGAAACATTCGTAAGTATAATTTTATTCAGAGTCAAATATTGTAGCTAATTAATATTGGTCACAATTATTTGCATTTTAGTTTTCTGTATATAAATTTTCCGTGCTCAGTAGTAACTAATGGAATATAGTTGAATTAATTTTTACTGAATTCCTCAGGAGCTAACTTTCTTACTTAAAACACTGAGCCCTTTGATCAGCAAATTTCCACATTTGATATGTCTAAAACCAATAATCTTTGGCACCAAACCCAGTCAAGGCGTCAAAAGCAACTGGCTTTCCGAGCCAACACACACATAATTCGAAATATATATTTAATCTCCTTTATTCTTTTATTCCTCTCACTTTCTCAGTTAAATTTGAAGCGTACTCTTCAGGCACCCATCATTGACTCTGCCGCAAATTTTTTGGTGAGCCGTTAACCACTGTATCTGCTACAGAGGTTCCAAACAGCGCTCCCAAGCCAATGTATCTCTGCTACTAACATAAGCTTTGCATGCGTTCTTCATTCGAATTCCAAAAATGCGAAAGGAATGAAGACAAATTTATAAGTTATCAAACCCCTGAATGCATTTATTTGCATATTTCTAGTTATTATTTGCTCTTATAACGGTTATTTTAAATGTCATGAAATTGCTCGGAAATGCTTTAATGTCAATGCTTCATATCATTCCCCTTTCGCGCCGAACTTGATGCTTTGCGGCAGTTGCATTCCAACCGAAAATAAGCACATCAGGTATTCTATTTATTAATTAGATATTCTCTATAATTGTTCAGATTAAACACTGAGTGACGCTAAATTCGTATAGAGTTACAAAATTGTCTTTCCTTTTACTTTGGAGATTTTATCGGTTCGCGGTGGGCTTCCAGCTTCGTGCCCGGAGGATTCCCAAGTTCGAAATCCGATTCCACTGAAGAATCGCCATGCATATGTGTGCCTGCTTCAGGTCAATCCAGACCTGAATGGGAGGATTCCCCATGTTGCGGCGTGGAAGCTTGGAGAAAGGAATGCCAACTCTGGTGTCGTCCTCATCGTCTGATGGCGGTTCAAAATGACAAGGTCCGTCCCAAAATAGACCTCGTTAATATAACTAAAATAATATAAACTTGGCGACTTTTTCTTAGATAAATTCAGAGGCCGCGGTGGCCTAGTGTTAAGGTCGGGGTCGGATGGTTCAAGGTTCGAAACCCGATTCTACTGAAGATCCGCCGTGTATGGGGGCTGTTGCACATTAAATCCAGGGCCGGCCCAAACAAAAGCGGGGCTTGGTGCAAAGTTGATTTGCGGGGCCTTGAAACTAATTTTGTAAAACTAAATGATATTTTATTGCATTTTGCTATTTATACACTGCACAAATAAGTTTATTATGGACTTAGGAAACACGTGAAAATGATGTATAATTAAATTATTTGATTTATGAACAATTTTGAAGATGATCAAAATTTTAACTTTATAAGAAATCTTTCAAAATAATAAAAAATTATTATTCTGAATTATAAGAAAGATTTTTCTGTAGATACTACGGTCATTGATAAGGTTAATATATTTTTCAGGACAGTCAAATAATTTTAATACAGTTCAGATAAATTAATTTTTAAATAAATTTTATAATATTGTGGCTCTGTTATGCAAAGCTCGAGGACAAATTGCAATTTCATTAAATAAATCAATGCTATTCATTTTGTCTTGCAAAGTCGCGTTTAAGTCTCTGCGTTTTCAGACAGTTTTTAAATAGTATCCTAAATACGTAAAAATTCTTATGATGCCCCATATTCGTGATAAATTTCACAAATTTCTTCTTAAAAGAAAAATGTCTCTATAGATTATGGCTAGAAAATATTAAATTTGGAAATATTCTTTGACAAATGAAACAGCTAATCAGTTCCTTAAAACCAAAACTGCTTATTTTTTCATCAAGTTCTTTTATTCTTACATTCAAGTGTCACTTTATTCTAACTCTGTCACTATTCCCTTTGTAGTTATTAAAAGAAGATATAAATCCCGATGCACGATACTTATCAAAAAATTTTAAAAGGTCTTCTAAATGAGAATTTGTACACCGATATTTTTATTAGAATTTTGAAATATCTGGTTCGTAACATTTACTTCAATCAGTATGTCATACCAAATAACTAAACTTAATAAAAATTCAAATGAAGTTTATTTTCGCTTGATTGGATTTAGGATTTCTTTTTCATGTCAATAGTATATTCATAAAGAAAATTGAAAGCTACACAGATTTCACACATTCGAAACGACATTCTCTCGTTACTTCTGACATCGATTTTGGTGTAAGATATATGAGAGGCTTTTTTAATGTATACCAACACATTACAGAACTTGCAAAAACAATCTATATACTTTCTTAAGCCACAAAAAATGAATTTGCAGAGAAGATGGTTTTGAAATATCTAAGAACAAAATTCTAATTATGACTTCTTCCGATCATATACTGTGCTTCGGTATTCTTTACATTATAAGAGCTATTGAATTTATGTAAAACTTCTCATATTTGATCCATTATAGTTAGGGTTACTCTAATTTTTTGGTTAAAATCCGGACGCGCCAGGGGGGTCAAAGTATAATATAAAATTATAAAATCTGCCTGCCAATGACCCTCTTTCATAATACTAGCACGGAGTTTGTGGAAGTGAAAAAGAATTTACGACGTCAGAATGTAAAGTATAAACAATTTTTATTAATGTTTTCTAATTCAAAACTGCATTAATGAAAAACAGAATTAAAACAAAACTGCCTAAAACTTTTAATTTTCAGTGTGAATTGATGCACGGATAAGGCGACTCATCCACTTTTTCATCAATAATGGATGTAAAAAATGAATTTTCTTTCATTGGCGGTATGACGTTGGTTTTTGTGAAAACGCTCTCTATATCAATCAAATTTTTCTCTCGTCGCATTCAAAGGCGTAAATCCGGACGTGAGCTTGAAATCCGAACGTATGGTAACCTCAATTATAGTACCACTCTGTTCACACAGTTCCCCAAATATAATTCATCTTTTTCTGATAGGTTTTCAGATTTGACTGATAACTCTTTTCCTTTAGACTTTTACAAGTAAAAAAAAAAAACAAGTAAATCTTTCTTGTATACTCACGTCACTTTCAGAGTCAGCTACAATAACATATCTTAAAATATCAAATAATTGTTCTTGATGGCTCTGCAGTGCAATCTAATAAAATTGTGAAATACTAAGCTTTTTCATTAAAATATATCATTTACTTTCTAACTTTTTTAGCCAAAGCAGAAATCAGTTCGTCTTATATTCTAATAAGAATAATAGTATAGACTAGGGGGCTCTGCCCCCTGCTCGCTAAAGCTCGCCAACCCCCAGGAGGATTGCGCCGCAATCCTCCGGGGCTTGCTACGCAAACCCTGCTCGCTTCGCTCGCTACATGAAGACACTGGGTGTCCTAGCACAGTTGTTATAAAATCTTTATATATATATAACACACCCTGCTCGCTCCGCTCACCGACACCAAAGAATCACGTGATTCTTTCGGGTTTACTGTGTGAAAACAGCTCGCTTCACACGCTTGCCGTAGTTGACCGTTTCTGCTAGTATTAGGAAATTATAAGTACATTAATTAATAAAAGTAAATTTAAATTATTTGAAATTGCACAAACTCCTAAACTTAATTTTTCATCAGTTTCTACAATTAAAATCTTCTGGTAGCACAGATATATATGTAAATGTTAGAAAGAAATTTGAAAGGTAATATTTATAATCCAAAGATGACTAAAAATCAAAATTATTTTCATCAATCAGAAATTTCAAACTTCTTGGCATACACTTTTGAGTATTTATTCAAAAGTTTATTTCAACATAACTTCATTCCACTAAAATTTTAAGTTTAAAACTGATAAGATAGCCTTTTCAAAATCTTCAAAACAAATTTTTAAAAATTGCTTTTTCACCAAAATTTCAAACATGCCCTCTTTGCAATGGAGTGTAATTCAGAAAAGCTTTCCCACATGCTTATACATGCTTATTTCAACCATTATTTAGTCAAGAAAAATATAGTGTGTTTCTCAGTGCAGTCATTTGTGTTTTAAATCTCAGAAAATTCTTGATTGTATCTTGTCGTAGAAAGATGTAAACCATCTTGGAACCTTTTAGCTAAAAAAGGACAGTTTAAAGAAAATAGTGGCTTGAAACATGTTCATATTAACTATTCAAATTTAAAACCCATAATAATTATTTACTTTTAGCCTTTTATAATTGATAAGATAGCTTTTTTCTCAAAAATTTCAAAAATCCTTGCTTTTTTAAGCAAAGTTTTAAATATGCACTCTTTTTTATGAAATATTACACAGAAAAGCAAAAAGTATGCAACATTATCATTCACCATTAGCAGCATGTGGTAATTCTCTTCCAGTGAAAAGATATATGTGCTAAAACAGTCCGTACAAACACGGTGGCAAAAAAATCTCTATATATATACGTTGCAAACAGTCTGCAACTTTAATCATTCTCCGAGAGCAGTGTGCAAGAGAAGTTTTCTGATGTATAATTAGTTCTCTGGTCTTTATTCTGTAATTTTTATTTTTACACATAGTAAATAGTGCACACAATTAGTTTCACAAAAAAAGACTGGCTCCCTAAGCCTATCGGCGGCTTTCGCTGAAATCTTTCATCCAGAGATTCCCTTGCACGTTGCTCTCTTCTACGCAAATTTTATTCAAAACTTCGCAAAGAGTTAATTTTAAATAAATAAATTCAAAAAAGAGTAACGACTTCTCCTGTAATCCGTAAGCGATTAGCTCGGTTAGCGAAATTCTTGGCGTCAGGGTTGGGATGAGATTGGTAAACAAACTGATCGTTGCCAACGGGGAGAAAGAAATAAAGGTAATTTTTTGCGCCACGCATAAGCGTTTTATATAATATAGATAGATAGGAACACGATGCTGATTTCACACAACGATCCAAATGTTGTTTCATGATTGGGTAAAATCTTGCAAGAAATTCTGTGAGATCTAACAAATTATCATTGTGTGGATTATATAAAGCATCTCTCTTCCCTTACATGCCAAATTACGCTATGATAAATATAAAACTGAAGCCACATATTTTACAGTGTGTTTCGTTTTTAGTTATTTTTTTTTCATGTTCTTTGTCACAGTGTTTCCCAGTTTGAAATTCTTTTTAAATTGTAACCATTTATATATAGCTTGTTGCCATCCTCTTCAATAAGACGAAATCTGTTTCTATAATGATTAGGATTGTTTTTGCGGATGTCATACGTCGTAATTTGATATCCGCGATTTTGATTTTTCAATAACTGGTATGTTATAAACTGTTAAATTATATGTTTACTCAGTTTGCACATTGTCGGTTTTTTAAAATTTTTCAACGGAGTTCGTTTCGTTTTCAACCTTTTTTTCTTTTTCTATATTTTTCTTAAAATTATCTGATCCACACATATATTTATTTTCGGCATCTCTGTCTCTACTAGTCATGTTTGGAAGTTTTCCAAAAATAATATTAAAAAATTAAGATAATTTTTTAAGTAGTATGATTACAACAAACAATTAAATACAATATTTAGTATATTTTAATAATATATTTTATTAAAAATTTGTCTTCCCTTTAAATACGAACATTTTATTTATTTTCCCACCTAGTGATAAAAAGGTACCATTTACTATCAGTTGTTAATATGCAAGCATAAAGGAACACATTGTTTTTACTTTTCTTACTTTGTTTTAGTTATGTAGTGGGATTCAAAGCCCCCAAACCTGCCTTTGATTGGTCCACGTGAAATGTGCACATATCGCCTGATTATATTCAAATGTATTTATTTTCGGATAAAAATAAAAAAAATAAATACGAAGTCATTTTTAATTTGAAAAATCAGTCAGCTGCTCGGTGCCTAGTGCGGTCGCACCGCTCACACCGCCCCGGTTAATTCATACGTAGTGGCCACGCGTCCTCTCGTTGGTATGGCGTGGAAGTTTGGAGAGGGGGTTCCAGCTCAGGGAAGTTTGTTTTATTCTTTGATTAAACACATTTCATTTAGGATGCATTGATTTTTAGTCGGAAAATGCTTTTATGATGGTGTATATATATTTTGATGGTTAGTTATGTGGTACAAAATTTTAAGAAACCCTGAAACAAACATACACGCATCAATCGCATATACCAGTTCATATAATCAATTCGTTCCGTCTGGATTCGATTGAAACGGTGCGATTAAGCCCTTTTTGCACCGTCTCGAAATCTCCCTTCTCTTTTGTGGGAGGGCAGATATTTATTCTTCCCTAGGAGTGTAAATAAAAATATTTCACTTAAAATCGAAAATAAATTCGTAGAAAGATATCGTAGGTACAAAAAGTTGTCTACTAGCTATCTGTAAGTAAAATATACGCGTCAATGTAAGGCAGTAGGGACACGGAGTTATTTTAGAGTTTAGAGGGCAGCACTGCTGTGAGAATGTGTTCCAAAAGAAGTGCGATTTATATGTCTCCACATTCTGGAATTACAATTCTATAATAGATTATAGAACAATAATCTGATATCACCACCGGTGCTTATCTTTGTTTTAATTAAAACTTCATGCAACATCAGTATAGCAGACAATTTCATGCATAATCATTCTGCCAAATCCAAATTTATTTTCCTCAGAATAGAAATGAAAGAATAGTTGTTAAAAATAATTACAGAATGAAGTTTCGAAAAGAAGTTTGTTGGAATAAAAATTTTTAATTTTGAAGATGATTTTTAGTTTCGTCAGTTCTCTCACAAATTAAATTTGAAATGCAAGTCTAAAATTGTAGGTCTGTAACCGAAGTTTGGGCATAATCTGTCTCTCGGAAGAGATCCAAACCGCTTCCTCGATTTTCTTCATTTTGCAACGAAACTTGACACAAAACGATATTGTAGGGACTGTACTGTATTGCAGGATGAATTACCAGACTTTTTATAAAGAAACAACAAATTAATTTAGCATATTTTTCAACATAAATAGATCCTTTGCCAAAACTTTGTACAACATCCATTCGTTACATTTTCGTCTCTACCATCCATTTCAATTTTTAAAAATAACATTTTTTTTCTGCGTTCCTAAGCAACGTTCATTAAAAACCAATATCGTGTTGCCAGACTATTTTTTTAAAAAAAAAAACCCTTTAGAAATAAATATATTTTTGTAACAAATATCAGAGAACCCAGAAAATTAATTTTTATAAACAGGTTATCGTTATATATATATAATAGAGGTTGAGGATTTTCTTATCGAACCTTTACGTGCGTGCGCATGTATTAATATACAAACATATTTTATTGCTCTTATTAATTCATCTTACAAATAATCACCGATACAAAATTGCATTTTATAAACATATAAAATATACAATTTTATACACTGATATAAAATGTTAATATCTCTGCAGGTCCTGAAAGCGCCTTCCATTTTCCTACTGAAATATAAAGTAGCTTTTTAAAAACGTATTCTTTTGATAAATATTATCTTGCAGCCCTCCTCGTTTCTGAGCTCACGAGCCGCCACTGTATAAATTACTATTTATTGAAGAAACGGTAATAGGGCATCGTCTTCTTGACTCAGTTGGCATAGTGACTGTGGGGAAAGAGCTGTAGGTTGCCAGTTTTATGAGGCACCATGGAGCCAAAACATTACTGTGCTTATGCCATATTTTAAAGGGAAAAAATGGTGAGGGTCTAAAAAATAATATCATGCCCCGGGCACCAACTACGATTGTTAAACCATTGATGACGATGGGGGCGAAAAAAACTTCATTTATGACTCTTTAAATAAAATTTGTTTTTAATGATGATACTAGTTTGAATGATTTTCTCTGATTTCAGAATTTAAAAAAAAAATTAACCACAGTCATGTTTTAGTGTATCCAGTATAAAGACAAAACTAGTCTTGCACAGTCTGGTGCTGAGAATTTTAATAATTTTGCAACAAGGGTTTGATTTCTAAATAACATAATTTCCCAAATAACACAGCTTGGAAATCATACAATATGTTAAATATCCAGATAGGTTTACTATACTTTTTAAGTTGTTAAAACATAACCCTTTTTTCCTAAAAAATTTATAAGCAAATAGCAAACACTGAAAAGAAACCATACAAAATAATGCTTTGATTTTGAATGATTTTCTTTATTGTGTGTGTAAATACATACCTGAAATAACCTGATACGATAAACAATTTTAAAAAATTTAGTTTTGAGAAAAAGACTTTAAAGTAAAAATTCCCTTGCCAAACTTCTATATCAATGGAGTTAACTTCTTTAAAGGCCTTAGAAGCATATAAATGTCTTTTTTCAATGGTTTTTAGTCTTTTTTTTTCTTTTGTTCTACGGGCTTCAAACGTTGCTTTCGTTAATCATTTCGAAGCTAATACGAAATATTTCTGAATTTTTTTAAACATCTGATAGCAAAGATTTTTTTCACTATAATATTATTTAGCTGAAGTGGCAGGAAGTGGGTGTCTTTTTTTTCGTTTAGTTTAATTTAAGAGTGTTAAGAATTGTTCGTTTTCATTGTTTATTTTTTTAAAATTTTTTCATTTATACATTCTCCCTAGAGCAAATGTACTTCCTGCTTAAAATATGTCTGCATATACAGGGTAATTAAAAAATAAAAAAAACGTGGCCAAACTTAAAGGGTAGGACAGGCATACAATAAGCATTCAGAATCGAATAGGTACATGAGTGCGCAAACGCCATCTGGAGGCAACATATTACATTTAATATAAAAGAGAGCTGAACAAAATACTGACATCTTTCTGAATCTTAACGATATTGAACTGTAATTTTTATATAAGTTGCACTATGTATATGGCTGTGAAGTTGTGAACGAAAAATTACGCTACCTTTTGAGCATGCGCAGTAAAAAAAATCAATCTACAAATGCTAATATCTCCTTTACTTTCAACGTATTTACATGAAATTTCGATATAATGCTCCTCTAATATACTGCAGCATACTGTGTAAGTTTTGTACAATTCCAAGGAAAACTGCAAGTTATAAGGAAAAAACATGCGGAAAAATTTGATATTTTTTAAACCTTTATATCTTCCCGAATATTCGTGCTATTCTTACGAAAATGCATGTAACAATTGCGCACTTCACACAAAGGAATTTTTGAAAAATACTAAACGTTATCAGCTTTCGCTGAAGCGGGGTGTGCAAAAATTCTTCTTCGAGTTCATCAATGTCTGGCCATTCACTTGAATACCATCGTGACCAAATCTTTGATGTAAATTGTGAGTTAAAACCTATTCTTTATAGGTTCGAAGAAAATTTATCCAGCCGTTCAGGAGATATTCGAAAAAATGTTCATTATCAGCTTTTTGGGACACTCGGAAGGCTGGATGAATTATCTCGAACTTGGACCATATAAAGAATAGGTTTTAAATCGCAATTTACATCAAAGATTTGGTCAACAGAACATTCAGAGGACCAATCAGAAATTCCTGAAGTCGAAGAGAGATTTTGGCTGATCCCGCTTCACAGAAATCTGATGAAGGTTTGCAACTTTCAGCAGTTCTTTACATCCCTTTTCGTAAAAATAGAACGAAAATTCGGGAAGATATAAAGGTTTATTTAAAAAATATTAAATTTTTCCGCATGTTTTTTCCTTATAACTTGCAGTTTTCCTCGGAATTGTACAAAACTTACACGGTGTATTAGAGGAGCATTATATCGAAATTTCATGTAAATACGTTGAAAGTAAAGGAGATACTATCATTTGTAGTAAATAATTTTTTACTGCGCATGCGCAAAAGGTAGCGTAATTTTTCGTTCACAACCATATACATAGTGCAACTTATATAAAAATTACAGTTCAATATCGTTAAGATTCAGAAAGATGTCAGTATTTTGTTCAGCTCTCTTTTATATTAAATGTAATATGCTGACTCCAGATGGCTTTTGAGCACTCATGTTGCTATTTGATTCTGAAAGCTTACCGTATGCCTGACCTACCCTTAAAGTTTGGCAACATTTTTTTAAATCACAATGTATCCTTGCAAGTATTCCGACTAATAATCGATCGATAATATGCGATCGATTATTAGTCGTTATTCAATTAATATGCGATCAAATGGACATTCTGAGAAAAACCGAAAAAACACATCACAAGAATGGACTTTTCATTTGCAAAATTTGGGAAATGTGTATAAAAAAATGAACTTTCCGAGAAAAACTAGAACTGCAAACTTCACAAGAATAACAATTATTTATTTTTGATGACGAAATGCTTAATCAAATGACCTACATGACAAAATTCTTCTAATCACATATCGCTGGAGGAAATCATTTCAACTGTATGACAAAGGAATATCAATTTAAAAAATTCTTTATTCCACACACCATAAAAATAGGATTTTTTATTTATATGAATTCGAGATAATAAACGGCAAAATAACTTTCCAAGAATATTATTTTACACAGATAATCAAACGAAAACGGTTTGGTCTTTAGAGAAAGTCTTTTTCTACATCACCAGAAATACTGATTTCCATTTGAATGAGTTCGAAGATGCACATTTAAATTACTTATCTGAGAAAACCTTTATGGCATACACCGCAAGAAAAGGGCCTTTCATTCACATGAATACGATAATGCTGAGCTAAACTTCCTCTCTCGGAAAATCCTTTTCCGCATGCATCTCAAGAAAAGGGCTTTTCATTTGTATGAGTTCGAAGATGCACAATTAAATCACTTTTCCGAAAAAAATCTGCAACGGCAAACTTCACAAGAATAACCTTTTTATATCAAGAAATGTTCAATGAAATGACCATCGTAAGAAAAATCTTTTCAACACACATCGCTGGATGAGATAATTTCATTTGTATAAGAAGGTAAATCTGCATTTTTAAAAAACGATTGAGAAAATTATTTACTACACAGACCATAAAATTAGGAATATTTTTATTTATATGAATTCAAAATAATACACAGCCAAATTACTTTCCAAAAATATATTTTAATACATATATAAACCAAATAGTTTTTCATTTATAAGAATACAATGATAAATATTTAAATTGCTGTTTATAGAAAATATTTTTCTATATCACCAGAATATTATTTTTCATTTGCAAGAGCATGATAGTGTCTCTTTAAATCAATTTTACGATAAAATTCTTTACTACGCTCATTCAGAAGAACAGGATTCATTGGTCGTAGGAATTCTATTATGTTTTTTTAAAACTATCTTTATATGAATAATTTTTACCACATACATCACAAGAAAAGGGCTTTTCATTTGTATGAGTTCGAAA
>BGPR01026432.1:0-21523 GCA_013235015.1 Araneus ventricosus | reverse complement strand
TTCATCCTGAACTCATCATATATTTAGCAGCACGATTGAGATTCATCTTGAACTCATCATATAGAAGGCCGAAACTAATTCGTACTCTTATATTGACGTTTGGAAAGTAAAATCACGCGATTTTTCAATTGCTTTAAACGGTGATGAAACCTGAAACTAAATAACGCGTGTTTTTGGGAGCCTCACAAGAGGAAAATTTGTGTAGATACTTCGTTTACAAGAAAGTAACTAGGTTACGAAGCTTCATCAAGGTTATTTCTTTCGCGGTTTCAGTTAATTCCTTCTTTTCGTCTCTGCGATTAATAATTTGATGCATCCTTAGGAAGATGCCATGAAAGATATTGAAACAATGAATATTTTGTGAATCTCTGTGAAAAAAATCTAAGCGTTAAGGTATCCGACTGGTTTAAAATCGTCGGTTTTGATGAAATTATCAAAAAATGTTTTATGACTGAATTTTGTAGTCTGTTTAATCAGTTTTCTAAAACTGTCTCACTTTTTGGTCTACGTGAATTACAATTGGAGTTACAGCTGTTTTATTACCGAACTGTAAGCATAATTTTAAGTTGTATGAAAACTTTAGATGCGTTTTCTGAGAAATGATATTTTTGAGGAAAAATGTCGACCGTAACAATAATTTCTCAAAATGTTATTGAAGTATTGATATGAAATTTTCTGAGATTGTTTTCTGTAATATGGTTGATGTTTTCCTCTAAAAACTAAGATAAATTTTGAAATCAAGTAATATTTTTAAGTGTTTAGATATAAACGAAAAGCATTTTTTTTATGAAAAATTACCAGTTTAGTAACTATGTTCAGCTATATCTCAAAACTATTTTGAAGAACAAGAACGATTTTAGAGCATAACACAGATAACTGTCATAAAAATGTACTCCTACATGGAATTATGCATATTTTGAATATGATTTTATCTATGGCTGTTAGCGTAAAGGTAAATATTTCAATAATTTTTCTTCAAAATTCTCAGTTTTTAAAAAAATATTATTTAGGAAGCTTAATTTTATAATATTTTCATAGTTTTAAAACATTTTCATTTGAAAAATAACATTAAAAATATGTATCAGTTATTTTTCAAAATAATGTCTCCGAAGGCAGTCGGATACCTTAAAAATTTACTGGATTATTCCTCTCCGCATTTTATACCCCATCAATTTGATACCAGCCTTTCTCATCAATAGTATTCCAACTTCGAAGACTGATTACGGATTTTCAATCGACAATTTCACTCCCTGGTGGATTCCACTTCTGAGTTCGGGATCTAATCTTATAATGCCTTCTTGCGGCAAACCTTAATTCTCTTAATTAACGCCTCCAGGCTTAATCAAAGTTTGAGAAGGCTCCCTTCTCTGAACACAGGAAGGATTACATCACCGGTTCTCTCGCAGTTTCGCCAAGTTGCGTCTCAAGGCAGGATTCTTCTTTGCTTTCACGCAATTTCCGGTTCCGGACGTGATCAGAAAACTTCCTGTCGCTAGCGCCTGTTAACCGTAAACATATACATTACGTAAATTAGATGAAGTTTGAAAGTGATTGCAAAATGTTACGTGCGAGGGATCAATCGCTTGAATGAATGATATGCTAATAGATTCAGCTGTTTTTAATTAATTTGAATACTTTGTTGGGGTGATTACGATGTAACAAACAGGTTGTTTGATAGTCAGTTCTTATCATGAAACTTTTAGAATGCAAGTTTAATGTTATGAGATTTTGTTTGCCTAGTGTATCCTATGAACATTACTTAGAAGCTGAATTTATACTTTAATCAGAAAATTCTCTGACCTTAATAATTTAATATAGAATGCATAATCTTTTAAAACGTTTAAAACTCACTCATCTTTACACAAGTTTTGAATACAGAGTTTTTAGTTTTGAATATATAAAATTTCGATTGATTTTCAGATTATAAAGTATTTAAAAATTCAAATTCATAGAATTGACATTTTGCCCCAAATATTTCACTTCAGCTCAGTGCTTATATATTAACATTAAAAGGAAGAGCCTGGAGCTGAGATATATTTTGGGGGACTGTTTATAAGGACTATTTTTTCTTCTATAATATTCTTGTGCTCTTTATGCTGGATATAGTTATTCTTGAAATATCTTTTCTTAACTTTAACAATTGGGTTGTTATAATTAAAGTTCGCCAATTGAGAGGCGGTTCTAGGGCTCCAAACGAAAGAAGAAAATAAATAAAATTCTCAACAAGAGGTGGCACTGCGCCAATATATGAGGTATACATACAGGCGTACATCAACTCAACACGTCTCTTTGTCAAAGCCACCTATCGGACAATACCAAAAAATGGCAGAGACTCGGTGGATCTTTCTCGGTGAGATTTACTCTTTATAAAATCTCAAATGACCCTGTTAAACCTTTTCTTTTCATAACTTGTTTATTCACTGTTTTATGTTAATTGCTTTGTGTTTTTTGTAATTTTGTTTGTCTGTAACTATGTTTCAGTAATTAAATAATTTTAAATGTTATTGTTTCACTTTTATTCATTTAATGAAGACACTCTCGGTTACAAGGTGAGTTTTGCAGATATTTTTTTTATTAATGAGACAAAATTAAATAGTTCATTTGAGGTTTGTTTTTATAGTTTAACTAAAAACGCTGACGAAATTAGTTCTGAATGTAAGGTTCTTTTTTCGTTCAAAATACTGTTTACATGCAAGACAATGCCCTACCTCACACTAATTTTTATTGTTTTTTATAGAGATAAATACTTATACTTTATTCTAGTGAAATTTTACTTCATTTCGAGACAAAGAACAGGTTTTATACAGGCCTTCTGAATAGGCGAACCTTAATTACAACAGCTTTGTATATCCTTCAAAGATTCGGGTCTCCTTAAACCTTTGCAATGATATATTGATAACAGAGTTTGTAAAATCATAGATGAAGTAGTAAAATATTAGTCTGTATCGTGGAAAACTTGGGAAAACTAATGGCATGGGCATGGTTCCAATTCTATTTAAAAAGAGCCCTTTAAATTTACAAAAAGTATTATACCAATTTAAGCGATCGCCAGATTTGTTTGGATATTATTTTGACTTTGAGCCAGATCTATCTTTTTATACACAAAGCGTAGAATTATTCTTCTTTTCCAATATCAATTCTGTTAATCTATTAGCTTATTTAGGCTTATTGAGATAAATAATGACATCCGACTGGAAATTGCATAATTATAAATTCTTCGCTTAGGTTTATATAAGGCAAATAGAGAAATTAATCAGAAATATGACAACTATTTCATGAAACCAGACAAAGATCCAAAGCTACAGAAATTAAAGCTATATTTTTAAAACTTCATCCATATATATTACCAATGTGAATAAAGATAATATATTTTTTTCAACCGTTATGCAGGGTTGAAGTGCAAGTTTTGCTAAAAGCTTTATTAACAATATTTTTGTAATTATTGGGTGTAAAGTATGACTGTTTCCCAGGTACTGAATGGCTCAATAACTTCTTGGTTGCCTTTCATTTCCTGCTCTTCAAGGTTGGACTACTTTGGAGCTGAACCGGTCAAGATCTGGTACATTGTGAATTTGATATCCAGTGTTTTTATTCTGTTTACCATCTCTTTCGGTAAAAATGTGAAGGAAGATGGCGTCAAGTCAAGCTTCACTGCTGGTAGGCAACTAAAACCAGAAACAATGGCATCTATTCATTCTAGCATGACACAAGCCAACTACATATCCAATTAAATTTTAGAAAGCATCATGCATTTTATAGGAGGAAAAGCATAGGACAACTGACAAATAAATGTTCAGTTAATGGAGTTGGAACAGTATTTTTAGCGTGAAAAATGACAAAAAAGTGGGAAAAGTAGAGCTTCAGTACTGCTTCTCTGTCTTTTATTGGTTGTTTTCGCTTTTCTTTTTATCTGTACCTAGTGCGGCCATTTATCGCGCTAAAAGTCCCGTTCCAACTCCATTTTAAGTTTTTCAATGTGAAGATCACATTTCCGTGAAAAACAGTGGGTGTTGGCATTTGAAAATTTCGATTTTTTTTCACTGTAACCGTAACTGTGAGAGCTGGACTATTGTTTTGCACATCATTCTTGAACGCATACCATATAATACCTGCATTCAAAATTTTATTACGTTCCCTCGAACGGTATGCTCTGTAGAGGATCATATATCGGCAAAGATTATTTTAATCTGCCCTGTATTTGCATACAACAGTAGAAGACTTAAATTTTAATTTTACATCATAGTTCAGCACCTATGTAACTCTCGCCACACTTTGAAAACCCTCTTTCTAATTTTAAAAGTAAGCAAACTACTCTCTAGAAACTGCGATAAAGCAAGCTATTAATTTAATATCATTGCTACCGAAATTTCAAATTGAACTAAAATATCGAAAATAATGCTATAATTCTTTAGCTAATCGGAATAAATGAGCTATGATTAAATAAAAATAACTCCTATTCATCCATAGAAATGCTAAAAGAACTGCCAGATATTTTAGTAAAAGACCTTTCAGAATAACTTCGCAATGGTTTAATAAAATTGCTCTTGAAGCCCTGCAGATATATCTGAAAATGAAATTGCGCGTTAACATCTAAACTGTGCAATAAATAAATTCCTGTAATCCGTTAATTACTAAGCCTAATCGAGTCAAACCTTCCTTCAAGAAAAATGCGTACTATGAGGACGTTCGCAATCCTGAAATTATCAGGGCGCGTCTTTCCCAAGCTCGTTTACCCGGAAATCTCTTAATCCACTCAGAGGCGGGTCGACCCGTCTACTAAATTTACTTCCTTCCGCCCCTGCTATCTCGGATTAATTCAATTTCTATGAATTAATGGAATAGCCCGGGAAGTTCTCAGGCGCCGGATTCACGACCAAGGAAATGGAGAGGCTAAGATGGATGCTGATAAACATCGATATTACGCTGAATCGATGATTGATGGTGAATCGTTTTTCCGTTCATTCTTTCGTTTCAATGCACGGTAATGGAATTTGTCTTTAGTGATTTGCTCCCTGGATGTTTTGTTCAGTCAGGTGTGTGAGATGGTGTTTGATTTGCGTGATTTTGGTTTCAGAGATGCTGGTCGGCATAGATAGATGGTCCGAGTTTCAATAAATAAGACAATCATCTTTCAATTGCGCTGGATTGTAATCGTGTTATATTGTAATTTACTTTACTACGAAAATGAGATTTGGTAAGACTAATAGATCTGAGATTTATCTTACCCTATTAGTCTTCCGTGCATTTGATCTTTTCGGGCAATTTAATTTCTTCTTCAATATCTAGACACATTCAATAAACAGACAAAGTTTCTGAATGAAGCATAAACTGCAGATAATTTCAGAACTTTAAAACAATGAAATTCCTTTAATCTATTTTAATGCAATTTATGTTTTTAAACAATGGACATTGTGTGATAATAAGCCTAAAATTCTTAAATCACTCATAATATCTCATTATTAAAGCCTTTCACTAGAATTTTTTCTCTGAACCTTGATTTCCAAATACTATAGAAGGAATTTTCACGAAGCCACTATTTGCGTAAGCACACACAAGTGAAACCAAACATACTAGAACAGGTAAATTACAAATTATAAATGAGGTATTTTAAAAACTTGTAATGCTGGGCATTAAAGTTTGTTTCATTTTATCCGTTCTTTTTCTATATAGAGGAGGTTTATAGAGTCACTAATGCCAGCTTGTGAGGCTTTTATACCATTAGCGATTGTACCACTGTTTATTATATATTTATGTTCAAAGTGATATTTTCGAGTTGCTTATGCACCATACATTTTGTGAAGGCTTACTAAGATCTCTTTACACAAGGACAACTGCTGGTCGAAATAGGTCCGGTGATCCCAACGAAATATCTCTACAAGTCGATAATCTAATGTTAAGGACACGCACATGCGTAGAAGGGAAGAGGCAACGGCCAATCCGCGTTCCCACTGTCTGTTGTCCCCAAGGTCTGCGCCTGCGCATGCTTGATTCTTTGATTTGAGATTATCAACTGATGATGGAGTGTCATTGCTGGTAACGAAGTTTTTTGAGGGTCACGTGATCCATTTTACGGCCATGACTGGGTCTCAGATATTAGATTTATTTTACGAAATAAGCTCTTGTGTTAGGTGTGAACAAAATATTTTGACAATTTAGTGAATAATTTTGTTAGTAATTAATTATGTTTCGAAGTTTATTTTCTCTCTCTTGCCAATCGACCACATAATATGATTTTTTTGTAAATATTTCTTTTCCCTTTCCATGATTGGTCCCGAATTTATGCAGTAGGGAAAACTACACCAAAATCCACTTTTTTCGATAATGATTACAGAAAAATTCAAATGCTGATTTATTGCAAACGAATGTTTGCATCATATGTAGTCTGCTGGTAACGGATTTCATTTGATTCAATTTTGCATTGGAAGCCAGACGCAAGTAGGAAAAAGAATTGCAGCAATTAACCTTAAAAATGTAAAATAGTTGTTGGTTCCCAATTTCGCAACTCTTCCAATTTCTGTTTTAAGAATTGGTAAATTAGTTTAACCTCATAGTGCGAAATCTTTTCTTGCAGTTAAAGAGTTTTTCAACAACAATAATATACATTTGATGAGTTGGAGAGCTAGACAGTGATGAAATGATGAGTTCTTCAGTAAGTTCTAGACAGTGATGAAATGATGAGTCTTTCAGTGAGTCTAGACAGTGATGAAATGATGAGTTCTTCAATGAGTTCTAGACAGTGCTGAAATAATGAGTTCTAGATAGTGATGGAATGATGAGTTCTTCAATGAGTTCTAGACAGTGATGAAATGATGAGTTTTTAAATGAGTTCTAGACAGTGATGAAATGATGCGTTCTTCAATGAGTTCTAGACAGTGATGAAAGAGTCGCCTTATTTGGCTTTAAAAAATGGCAACAAATCCCTATAATATATTTTAATTTTTAATGAATGTTTAAGAATTTTCCTTCCATTTGATATTCATTGTGATTAAATTTCCTTGCCCCATGCTTTTGTGTTTTATGCTTTAACTTTCAAATTTTTGATAAAAAAGAATATATACAGTTTTTAGCACACTAGTAAAAGAGTTTTTTAGTAAATTAATTTTTAAAAACCACAAATTATATTTTCCAGACCGAATATTTTTATAAGCGATGTAACTTTTACATTTAAAAGATGAGTATCAGAAAGCTATCATATCTAAAAGTGTTAGTTGTTTACATGATAGCAGCAATAACAAGAACAAAAAATTACGTCAGAGAAATTTTTTATTGTCTCTAAGACAACAAAAATATAGTAGAGAACAACAGAACAACAAACCAACGTCTTCATTTTTCGTACCCAAATATTTTTAGTAAGAACAGTTAAGTATAATAAACAACGACAAACCAATGTTTACTTTTTTGATATCCAAATTATAATTTTATTTTTATAAATCTCCAAGTATTCACATTTTTCAGATTCAAATATTTTCATAAGCTATATGATCTTAAACTTAAAAGATGGCTGAAAGCTATCACACCTAAGAAAAATTAGTTGTTTGATATAATAGCAACAACAACAACAACAACGAAAAAAATTGCCGTAAGAGAATTTTCTTAGTGTTCCTAACCAGAATATTAACAAAGTAGAAATAGAAAGTACAGAATATTTTATCAGCATTCTTTTGGCTTTATGCCCGAAAGATCACAAAAAGTTTTGTACCGATGGTTTTGACGTAAATGATTTAGATGTATCGTTTCCGAGCGAAATCTAAACAGCAAAGCATGACCTGCAAGCGTAAAAAATCACCAAGCCAAATAAGTATGAGAGACCCACGCGTATTTTTTCTTTGCCTATTTATTATTGAAAAAGTTTGCTGATGTTGTTTGCCTTCCACTGGGAAAGTTAAGTTGCTGCATTTATATTCCAAATACTAGTCTATTCAACCGAATGATTTCGAAATCGTATTTTATACATCAGATGTGATTTCTTCAGTAAACCTCGTATTTTTAGAATTATAATTTAGAGATTTCTCCAGGAATTTAATAATTAGGTTACATTTTATAATTTTTCAGATTCACAAAATATTTAATCAGCGGGAGTGATATCCCCTCAACTTTCTGGTATACTTCCCCAAAAAGGAGCTGTTTCCCCTTCCCCCGTGTGGATAAAAAAATTTGAACTTACTGCAACCTAGAATCCAATGACTATCAGAAGGTTTTTCATTGTAGATCACAGAGATTGTAAATATTTAGGTAAAGAATCAAATTCAAAGAGATACGTATCGATTAAAATGCATCTATCATGCACTAGGTTCCACTCTTGCCGGCTCAAGGACAAAGAGACATAATTCGCTCAATAGCTTCCGCGTGCATAGAGATTGTTACCCGTACGTATGCGCATGGAGAATAGGATTAGAAAAATTAATTATGCAATTTGAACGCCTTTTTTCGCCCGATTAACACAAAAATTTGACACAAATCCACAATTAAGGTAAGAAGGCTACATATCAAATTTTATTTATCTAAGTAATTTTGTTAAGAAGTTATTGCGATTAAAAATATGTGATTATACAGACCGACAGATAATCAACGCTTTGACGGATTTTGTCCAAAATTTGATACGGACCTACATTCATAATAAAACTGTGTACCAAATTTTATCCATCTAGCTATTCCAGCTTTTGAGTTATAGTGTTCACATGAACGTGGACAGACTTCCCGTAGAAGGATTTTGTCCAAAATTTAATACAAGCCTACAAATTATGTGTCAAAATCACATCCTGAATTTCATCCCCGAAGCTCTAATAGTTTTAACGTGTTCACAGATACACAGACATACAGACAGACATAATTCCAAAATTGTGTTTTTCGGACTCACGGAGGTCTAAAACGTGTAGATTTGTCAAAATCTCCAGTTCGAATTTTTTGACAATTACAATATTTTCTTTTTGTATACTTTGTATACGAGAAAGTAAAAATGCAAGGGATCCCAAAAAATTAAAGAACACTTTAAATAATTATAAAGTCGATACTCTCTAAAGTACCTTACATTTTCAAAATGTTTTGGAATCTACAGGCATTAATTAATTATTCAGACAAAGCCTCTTTTATAAATAACTTTCTTTCTTGTCCAGCGCTCCTGATGATATGAAGCAATATAATCGCAAACAATACGAAACATTTTGTTTGTTATTTTTAGGCATTTTAGTTTATGGCTGCTCTCGTTTCAGCAATAGTTGCAGGATTCATAGCGCAAGAGTTGTGTATTGAATATCCCCATGTAAAAAGTTTACTATTCTGAGTTCTAGTAAATGTGTAGGGTATTGTATGAAACACCTTCGTCCAATCCACCTGTTTGGCAAGATATCATCAAGATAGAATCTAACATCGAGAAATAGCGTGTTTGTGGGGTGTGTGTCCCATCTTGCTGAAAATGAAAGCAATTTAACCGAACTATCCGGTTAGCTCACAATGGCAGGTTAAAATAAGCTGGAACATATTTTAAATTAAATTAAATCTATTCTTCTCATACTTTCCACATAAAATAATTCTGGATTAACTAAGATTAAACTGACAAGTTACATTATCCAACTCGCTACGCATGGCGAGATTCGACCAACCGTTTCGAGTGAGAGGGGAAAAAAAGACCCTTCTCGCAAGAACAGTAAAAAAAAACTCTGTTCATCCTCCCTCTGCCTGATAACGAAAAGCCATTGCAGTGCTATCGTGGCGCCATCTCTGGGTAAGACGGCGAGGTAAAATATGATTGTCACAGTAATCGTTTCTAACATTATTTCGACATATTTTTCGGGGGAATATTTAATGATACAAACTCTAAGCTATGAAACCTGCAAATGTCGTTGAATAAAAACAGCCATTTCATGAGCGTATACAAAAATACCAAATGAATTTTTTTGTGATTTTTGCGATTCCATTTCTTCGCATTGTCAGCAGTGCCTGGACCAGAACGGAAGTAACTTTTAAAAAAAAATCGTTGACGAAACAATTAAATAATATATGTAAATTATAAAAAAATTGAAAATGAAATATATTTTAATACACTACGACTGTATAATTATTTAAAGTGTGTATACACTTTTTGCGATACCCTTTATTGTAATTTAATTCACAAAACTTTAGCTTGTACTGTAGCCTATTGACAGGCTCTTTTCGGCTCTAGGATTAGATTGTCGTTGGTTCGAGACTCGATTACTCGAGTAGGATTTTTCTTGTATGCGGTCTCCGTCTGGAAGTTTGGAACCAGTAATGCAGGTTCACATCGTCTTTGTCATTTATTTCTCCATGGCCACTCTTCATCAACAATCCCGAAATATCAAAAGTGTGTCTTTATCCAAGGACGGCAATAAGATAATTTCATGAGTTAAGCAAATTTATCCTCGATTGTCTTGTTGTCAATACTGAAACGAAATGTATCTTTCAACGGATTTCACATGGGGAAAAGGGTTGTTTTTCTTCTCCCGATTTTTCGCTCTGCTGTGCATAGTGGGCGAATGATTTCGAGAACAAATCGCTCTGCAGACCCAACCTATGTATCTCTTACTTTCGGATTCTTTCTATTTTTTTGTTCTATTGCTTTTATCTAAAATTTCCCTGATCATCGCACCCTCAGAGTACAAAAGTAAGCAAATAAGACTAAAATCGAAAATACAATCTTTTATAATAACACATTTTTTACTTTTTCTTATTTGGACATCTGTTTTATATTTTTAATGTATTTTTTTATCTGAACTTACATTTAACCCATTGCACTCATATGTCGAGTCTCATTTGTTTTTCTGATTCAAGTATCGTTTTCGCATTCTTGTTAGGTGACAATAGTTGTAAAAACCATAAAATAGCAACAAAAAATCTATCAGACTAATATTTTGGAAATAAAACATATCAGTGACTATAATATTTAGCTTCCTAAGCACCAAATCGAATCCTTACACTTAAGGTCGGTGCAAGGCCACCTGGCACCACTAGGCAAAGAAAGTTTACTCGCCTCCTATGAGGACTTCCAAATTCAAAGAAAAAGACATTTCAGTTGAATATTTACACAATTGATAATTTTTTTAAATTATCAAAAAATTGAATTCCGCAAGAAGGAAAACAAATTTTTTGTAATATTCATTAACTTTTAAATATGAATAATTCATTAATAAATTGAAAGTATAAACAAGCGGGAGTGGTCTCCCCTAAACTTTCTCTTATACTCCCTAACATATGTAGAGAAAAAAAACCCAAAAAGGCAAAAAAGGAAGAAGCGTCCCTAACGCAGTGGAGAAAAAATAAGCGAAACGCCAAGGTCTTCAGAGAAAGAGCGTGGGTACAATATGGCAGCGAGCCAAGATCAGACTGGGCCTTTTTTTTGCGTCGTAGAATTTTGAAGACAGCGAAAATGCAAATTGAACGCCTTTCTTTTAAACCGAATGACACAAAAATTGGACATCAATCTACAATTAAGGGTAGAAGGCTACATGCAAAATTTTATATATTTAAGTAATTTTGTTAAGAAGTTATTGCGATCAAAAGTATGAGATTATACAGACCGACAGACAGTCAACCCTTTGACGGATTTACCCCAAATATTATACGTACCTACATTCCTGATGATAAAACTGTGTACCAAATTTTATCTGTCCAGCAATTTAATTTTTACTTTCTCGTATACGACGTATACAAAGAAATTATTGTAATCGTCAAAAAATTCGAACTCGAGATTTTGACGGATCTCCATGTTTTGAACCTCCCTGAGTCCGAAAAACGCAATTTTGGAATTATGTCTGTATGTCTGTCTGTGTGTGTATCTGTCTGTCTGTGAACACGATAACTTGAAAACTATTAGAGCTACGGGGATGAAATTTGGTATGTGGTCTTTGAACATAATTTGTAGGTTTCTATCAAATTTTGGACAAGATCCGTCCACGGGAAGTCTGTCTGTCTGTCTGTTCGCGGTCATGCGAACACTATAACTCAAAAACTTGAATAGCTGGATGGATAAAATTTGGTACGCAGTTTTATCGTCATGAATGTAGGTCCGTATAAAGTTTTGGGCCAAATCCGTCAAAAAGAGGCGTTCAAATTGCATATTCAATTTCTTTTAATCCGATTCTCATGCGCATGCGTATTGGTAGCAATCTGTTATTGTTGTAAATTTTATTTACAACAATAAATATTGTTTTCAAACATTAATTGTTAAAAATTTTTTTATTGTTGTAAATCAAACCGATCTCATTATTTCAGCAAATCTTTCATTCACACGGTTTTGCAATTGTTACGGTTGTGGTAGTATAAATTGTTTTCTTCGGAATTCAATTCCAAAGCAGAAATTTCGCTTTAGTATTCATTGCATTGCATATTTTATCGCACCTGCTTCAAAGTAATATTTTTTTTGAAACGTGGCAACAGATTTTTGATTTCAGGTTTGTTTGTTTTTTTGTTTTACTTTCTCGTATACGAAGTATACAAGCAGAAAGTATTGTAATCGTCAAAAAAAATTCGAACTCGAGATTTTGACGAATCTCCACTTAGAAAGTATACGAGAAAGTTTAGGGGAGACCACTCCCGCTGGTTTGAGTTATAGTGTTCACATGAAGCGGACAGACAGACGGACTTCACTTTGATGGATTTTGTCCTAAACTTGATAGAAACCTACAAATTATGTGACAAGATCCAATACCAAATTTCACCCCCGTAGCTCTAATAGTTTTCGATTTATCGTGTTCACAAACGCGCAGACAGACACAATTCCAAATTTGTGTTTATTGGACTCGGGGAGGTCTAAAACGTGGAGATTCGTCAAAATCTCGAGTTCGAATTTTTTGACGATTACAATACTTTCTCTTTGTATACTTCATATATGAAAAAGTAAAAATATTGTGAGAAAACTGTAAAAGGCAAAGTCTGAAGAAAATATGACATTTTCTATGTTGGTATTGCGTGCCATTGCTGTGCTGCCCCTACGCGTTTGCGTAGGGATACTTATTGGTAAAACCGGCCCTGCTGACACCCACACGTGTATAATTATACTTTACTTATTAATTTTCCAAGGGCAAAGGTTTAAAAATCGCAACAATATATTTGTAGCGCTTACTGGGTTACGGTTCTACACAAGCTGATGGGAATAATCGGGGATCGATTCAATATTTAAGCCCTGAGTCACAGCTTGAAACTGATTGCAAATCTTGGGAAGCTTAATAGGAAATATGCAATTGATATTTAGAATGATATGAAGTAGTAGTACACCAGTTTAAAACAGAATATTCCTCGAATTTACTCTGGCATTCCTATTAATGGTGGAGTTTCTAAAACTTAGCTTAACTTCTCTTATAATTTGACCTTCTTAGGCCTTCTCTTATGATTTGACCTCTTCTCTTATGATTTCGAAGATCACACAAATTCTTCTCTTTCTATAAAAATTGTAGGACTATTTATAATCGTTCTTGCTATTACTAAAGCATAAACGTGTTTGATGTCCTTGCAAAAGTTAACATGATATAGACGAAACTAAAAAATGTTCTAAGTAAAAAAAATTGAAAAAAAAAATACTTTTCTCAATGATAATTGGCTAATTAGCGAAACAGAAGAAAAGAGAGATATACTTTAAAAAAAGAATTATAGAAATTTTTTATGGCATTTTTTATCACTATTAATGTTCCATTAAACTGCCAGTGCAAAATACCCGAAACACAAGATGGCCACGAAATAAGTAGACAGGTTAGGAGATCGATTTTAAAAAATGTCCTCAGCCATATGTAACCAAATTTGTTCTACATACTAATCCGACAGGGGAATTTTGTTTTATGAAAAACATTGTTCGAACTTTCGCATTCAACTGCAATTTGGCTTTTTACAAGCAGTCGACTAAGTCATTTCGCTAAAAAAAAATCACAATTTCTAGTATAAAATATGCTTTAACATCCTTGAAACATGAGGTTCAATGAGTACACTTCTTACACTGAGAACAGTGAAGAACAGTCTTGCAATCCATCGTATTCATGCAAGATGGATCAGCTCTTCACATTGGATTACGTGTTTATCAAGTTCTACACATAATCCAATCATTCAATATTTTGCAGACGAGCGTATTATTCGTCGCAGGTGGTCACCGCGTTCCCCGGAACTCAGTTTATCTGATTTTTGATTATAGGATCATTTGTAAACTGTGGTATGCAAAGGGAATGTTGATAATCGTGCCAATTGAAGGAGCACATAATGCTGCATAACTGATGCGCTCTGAAGAAGAATATTCAATCTAAAGAATGCTAGTCTGGAGCAGCTGAGTGTTCAGCTAATTGAGTCACGTGTTTCAAAGTTGCCAAAATAAAATTTGTAGCGGAAATTGCTATTTCTTTCATTCTTTCGGCTAACTGACTTGGCCAGCCGCATGTCCAGCGCCATATTGGTGAAAACTGGAACTAAAGTTAGGTACAAATCGACGTCCCATGAATTGAATTTTATGTAGGCCAGATATGGCTGTATTTGTGTAAACAGAGTTTTAGCAATCTAGCTTCAGACAAATGCCGTTATTTTACGGCCACTCCATATAAAAAATTTTTCCATTAACTCTATCGTTACGGGAACCTCCCAAGGCCGTGCACAAAATTCCTACACAGAAGTCTTTCCTATACAGGCCATAACACTCAGAAATCTAGACTACTGCGACGTCACATAGTAAAGCCTCCCTTTCGAGTTGATTGTGTATGTGTGTGTGTTTTGAAGGAATTTCGCTGGATTTCAATGGATTAACTAATATTCAAGTAAGTTTTTGGCATTTATGTTAGTTTTATAGAAGAAATGTATCTTGATGTTAACTTTTATTGGATAAATTGCACATTTGGAATATTTTTGTCTTACTTAACTCACGTGGTGACAAGTCTCTTTTGAGGCTTTCATTTTAGTATCTCTACATTATCGTTTATTTAATATTAATATTTTTGTCAATCATTTATGCATGTCTGAGTATTCTTTAGAATTTTCTTATAGAATCATTGGTACAAATTAGTGTTAACGTCGGTCTGCTGTTTAAGCCTAAGGTACTGAGGAAATCAACTCTTTTACCGAAGATTCGTTTCTCTCGCTGCGTTTGCTCGCATTCCATTATCAAAATTTATGCTTTGAACTGATTTTCTTGCAATTGGAAATTGTGTCAAAGCTTTTTTCATGAAATGTAAATTTTTTTCGTGTGCCATTTTCACCAACTATTCATATTAATTGATAGTCAATATTAAAAACTCATTCAGTAATGAGTAATGAGTTGTGCTTCTGTTGTGTTTCCGTTTGGGAATGAACGTCTCCTATATCAACAACAGAGCTACGGAGAGGCTTTCGACTGTGACGTCACGAATCCAATGTTCAGGCCTGTTGTTTACTTTCTGCGCACGGCTTCGAAGGTCGCTACCGTCCCTTCAAGCAAAAGAAGGGTGGACGTCCGAAAATCACTGTGAAGTTTCCACCCTCTTTCGTTGAGTGTGATTGATTTTAATCCAGCAGCGCGCGCTTTCTTCGTTAGAGTGGCTAGTCCAAAAGGGTTTATGGAAAAGGGGAGGTGGTTCTTAGAATTCAGAGAGCACCAGCTTTCACTGCGGTTTTTGAGAGCGGAAGTCAATTTCCCTTGTCTTTGAAATAGAAACTCGTGCGTTCCCGTGATTTGAGGTCTCTCTATTCCAATGGTTTTACGAATCAGAGGGTTAATACTATAGAAATAATTTATGGAAACCTTTTTTCCAATAAAAATGCAGTTTTGAATGAATTTTAATATGATTTTCAAGCCATAAAAGTAATAATGATACATTTAGTGAAATTGCATAATCTATTAATTAACATTCTGCAGAATTTAAACATCAGCTCGCGATGTAAGTTTTATTTATAATAGAGATTAACTCTCACAATAAATTACCTCTAAAATAAGCGGAATGATAATATTCAAAACACTAATATTCCTTCTCCATTTTAATGCTTGTTTCTAAAACCAACGTTATTCCAGAATCATCTTTCACTTAAAAAAAAATCAAAATGAGAACCGGCCTTTTCGTTTTTCATTAACACACACAAGCTCATGCATAAATGAAAAAAAATAATAAAATGCATAAAAATTCCAGAGCTCCAATGGGAATTTATCCTCGAATTTACCCGCTTAAGCTTTTAATGGCATCCTAAAGAATCATCTGAATTCATTAAATGTGAAAAAGGATTATTGATATATCGATTGGGCTGGAGTAATCGGACCACAAGAGAATACTCCGGGCAAAACTTTTCTTCAAGTTAATGCGCTAAATAAGCATACATAATGGGCCGAATATCAAGGTAATGGGCTCATGAATATGTAAATGCAGCTCGATAGCAAATGCTTTGTCGCTGTCTTTAATGCGTTTTGCGTCTCTAAATCTTTATGTTTCGGTCGGTTTGTAGTGAATGAAGCAAAGGCTTATTCATATTATTTGCTTTGGCTCCCTCCCTCTTAATATTAAACATGCATTTGCTTGTCGGCAAAGGGCTTCTGTTCAAACATATTACATGCTTCAGGCTGTCAGAGTACTATTTCCAGCTGCATAATAGAGATTAACAAGATGCCGTGTAATTAGAATAAATTGGATATGAATGGACGGCAACACTGCAGCTTGGAGTGTTACCCCACTTGCATTCATTAACGGCTGTTTGAGGTAACGGTTTCGCGATCGTGGGTTTGCCATTACATTGAATGGATTACTGTTTAGTCTGGAGGTGGTTACAGTGGAGGCGTGCGGTAACAAAGAAAAGCGATGTTTAAACAGCTCTTCGCTAATCAGGCCATCACTCTTGCGATAGGGGAAGTCAATGAAGAAGAATTGATGGCTGCTTCCTTATGGCTTGCATAAGAAGTTCGAGTGGCGCTTAATTTCGTATCACATAAAGATCATTAGCGGAGAGTCTTAAAAATAGTATTACTTTCACAGTTTTAAGGTATCCGAACACGTTGAAAAGTCGATTTTCGGCCAAAATTCCCTATTTTTAATTTTTGATGTTTTGGATAGTTCATTCATTTACCTTTCTAAAACATATTTACTTTTGTCGGTACGTTAATTAGAAGATGAGATATTAATTGTTTTATAACAAACCGAAAACCGGAAGTGGGCGTTTAATTAACCGTAAGTGTTCATTAAAAGGCACAGAAACCTGTCAAAAATTCTTTTAAACTGCATTTTTTCAAGTTAATAAGATGTTAGTATATTTTTAGGATTTTTTTTTAAAGTTTAGATAATTTAAGCGCGTGGAAAAACTAAAATTTGATTTTTCTCAAAACTAGATTTTATGCATAATTTTCACACTTCAAACATGATGACTCAAGATATTATCATTCGTTTGTTCTGAAATTCTGTGAATACACTTTCTTCAAATGTGTCTCTAGTGAATGTACTAGAATAATGTATATTGTAACAATATTTTTTTTTAAATATGGTCTTTTATTTGAAAAATAACATAAAAAATTTGCTGAAAATCTTGTAATGATTGTTCGATTAGCTCTAAAATTTTTATTTATCCAAAGAATGTTAAGTTTCTAGTACAAGCACTAGTCCATAGTATGTAGTTTATTTTAGTATTAGTTTTATTTGAATTATTACAAAAGTTTGACTTCTAGCATGTTTGAAGTTTTTGGGAATTTCCTCTAAAAAGCAGCAGAAATTCAAGATTTTTGTAAATTTATAATAATTTATACTCAAAAATCATACTCTAATATTAATCTTTATTAAATTCGAATCTAAAAAACATATTTTGGTTTTTCTATTTCACAATTTTTAAAAAAAGTGCCCAGAACGTGTTCGGATACCTTAAAGATCTATCATTGCAACTACTGTTTTCATAAAATGCATGGTTTTCTCACTCATTAGTTTCAATATCTCTGTCCTAAGTTTGACCTAACAATAATGAAGGCGCATTAATGATAATTTATTTCTAAGATAGGGGAATTAATAAAGGGGAAAGTTGCAAACCTGTGTGCACGAGTAATGTCAATCGTTAAGGTTCTTCAGAAGATTTTTCATAAGTCTTGCTTTCGGATATTAATAATGTAAAGGCTACTTATATGTCTGTGTGATGTTTCTTACAATCAATAATAATAAATTTTTTATATTAAACAGCTCTTTTTTGTTTTAATTCTGTTATGTTACAAATTAACTTTATTCAAGAATGGATTAATCACTCTGAAGTAATAATTTTTGCCTTGATTTTGAATTTCAAAAGTTAATTGCATGTGACGAAATTTAATCTTATTGAAGCTTTTAACGATCAGATATTATCTTTATTTTCTGAATAGTGTTCTAAAATACAAAAGTTCTTCAAAAACGACCCTCGTAGAAAAATAAGTCTACCCTCTATTTATTTAACTCTATGAGCCCTAATCCGCCTCAAACCGCCCCATTCGACAGAAACCGGACTCAGGCGGTTTTGGGCACCTGAGAGAATTTTGCAGGTGAAAAGTTGTCCCTTTCTTTACGTACAAATGATCTCCCAAACTAGATCTCGTCCTCCTGGAATTTCTGTAAAGAAAGGAAGGATTTCATTCTGTTTTCGTGAACGAAAATTTACTTCAGTTTTTGGGGTACTGGAATTCTCACTCTAGCAGGGTTCAGAGAGTTAAAGAAATATTAAAGGCAAAGAAGAGGTCGTTCTCATACGAGATGCATCCTTACATCATTTGGTGACTTGCGACTTAAATTGTACTGATGGCGCTAGCTCAAAGATAGTAGAAATATAGAATTAGCACGGACATTCTATGTTTAGCAAGTATGGAGAGGTGCCGTTTTTTCCAATCGTGGATAAAGGAGGAAGAGTGAGCCTTTGTGCTGTATAAATGAAGCATTGGGCTGTCGGGTTTCCATAACTAGCTGTTGAGAGAGTACGGTGCAGGTATTATATCGACCCAAATATTAGGTGGCAGCATTGACATGACGCCACCCCACACGTGCCTATAACCTCAAGGGTTATCTAACCAGTTGGGTGGGTGCATTGTGGATGAGTACAACAATTTCCACCACAGAGCCCTGGGAACCCATGCGAATGCCATACCCGAACAACTTTAAATTCACCCCATAGTTTAAGTTTATGAAAACCCAAAACTTAAACTAGAGAAATTACTGAATCAGAACAAATATATGCCTTGTCTGGGAAACACACTCTTAAGGAATTTGACATGTACAGATAGAAATGATAAAAACAATTAAACAACAGAACTTGATTAAATATATAACATGCAGGAAACACACAAATATATTTGGAAAATATACACAATTGAACTCAAATATCAGAAAAAACTGTTCTGAATAAAAAATGAACAAAGAAATAATAAAATAATGCTCATATTAATTTTGACACAAATTGTTTGTACTGTTGGTATTATGGCAGCTGATTACACTTGTTCCTAAAACTCCACGTTCTTCCGTGCTTATACCTTATGCACGCTGAAAATTTCAGTGGGGCGCGAATCTAAGAACGTATAGGGAATTTGTATTCAAGCATTTTTTATTTTCCCCAGATTTCCCTAGAGTTGTTCCTTAGGAGTTTGTCTACTCTGACGGTTTGTTTGTCTGACAGTTGCTTGACTGTATTAACAGGAAGAATGATCAGGTGTTGAGCACAGCAAGAGTCAAATGGACATTAATATTCTCCGGAGAGGATAGCATGACTCTTAAGGAGGAACGCGTTTAAGCAGAAATGAGGAAGTAAAGACAGCTGGGAAGCAATTTTTCTGTATGCAGGGCATTCTTTCAGTCGCTGAGGATTCTTAAAAATTTTCTGCGTTGCAATAAATGTATACTATCCTTGGTAATTGCAGGAAAAATGTACGTCCACTTCCAGTGCGATTTTTATTGCTCTCTTGCGCATGCGTCAGCTGAGAAGGAGAGATTGAGCACGCAGTGTCTGCCATGTACCGGGCAATTGTGTTAAACTTAAAAAAAGCATCAGTGGCTTCGCTTTCAGTATAGCGGAATATTCGTAGCTTCGCTTATTCATTGAGAAACGAAATACACAGAATTACATTCACGGTACTGAACCGATATTCAATCCGAAGAATTCCAAACGAAGTTTTATTCAAATTCGAATGAATCTTCCAATCACATCGAAGAGTTGAACAAAACAGTACGATCTGAACGTAGCGCAATATAGCCTAATAAGCAAAACACCGATGAAAAGATCAATTTGTGCTCATGCGCCCTTGTCACTCGCTAAAAAAATCTAGACGCATCCAAAACAAATGTTCTTTGATCGCCCTTCTTGCTGGTAAAGAGTTGGCGATCCTAAGAGGCACGAAGTAAGTGTGTGCTGTAAACTCCACATAAAGCTTTTTGAAGAGTAAGAGAAATGAACCCACCCTCTCTCACTAAAGCTAAAGCCACAAAATTGGAGAGAGGAAGTATGGATGGGATTCAGTCAGGGCGGGGGACCCGTTTTGAAAGCGGGGGGAGGAAGGAGGCACAGTAGCCTAGGGATCGTGTTGCCCGTCGGTGTAGTCAGCGCAGTTCGGCCTGTGAATGACCCACCCAATGTTATGCACTGAAAATGGAAACGGCTTGCTGAGCAGCTCTCCGAATGGATAGGAACAGATTGATGGTGAATGTTCAGCTTCAGATATCCGTCGCGTTCGTGGATCTGATATGTTTTAAATCAATTGATGAACATTGTATACAGTGATTTGAACATATGATGGACGCACATCGAAAAAATACTGTGATTAACGATATATTTCTTTTTCTTCATTCGACACATTTTTAGCTGATGGACAAAATTTGAATTTTTTTTATTTTATTATAATCCCTTGCATGGTTCATATATCGTATACAAAAGTTTCAAAGAAATACGTTAACCTGAGTTGGTTTGAATAAAGTCACTTTAATTAATACCGACCAATATATCATTCTTTCAAATCTTGCCTTCAATCTTTTTGAACTTTCAACAATTTTTGTGGCTTTTAATCTTTTAATTATAGAATGATAATCAATTCTGAAACAATAAAAAAATCAGGAAAAACATTTTTCTATAGAAAGGTCAAAGACTTAAAAATATATAAATAAAAAAACAATTTTTCTATAAAGATACTGTTTTGTTATCTTCTCATATATTTATTATAAAAATAAATCCATTACTTAAATACTCTTCCACTAAAAAAAAATCCTCCTTTCACAGTTTGTGAATATCAAAGAAACAGATAAAAAAAATCCATCTTATATCCCCGCTATAATCCCACTACGGGTAAAGTAATAAAATTCTCCTACCGAGATTCAGTTCTCGTGAGGTTTTCGTCGGATCTTTCGCTTTTATTAGTCTTTTCTCTGCAGCCCCAAATCCAAACACACAAAAGACGCAGGAGTCACGAAGGAACTCTTTATAAGAAAGACTAATATTGGAGCGAGTACCGAAATATAATGACCGCAACATCGCTAATAGAATTAGGGCTGGGGATTTTACGTCAGCAGTTCGTCCTCCTCCTTCTGCCAGACTAACAGATTCGTCTTCTGTGAAGAGCTTTGATCGTACGACTTTAGCAGACGGGGGACCGTCAACAAAT
>BGPR01026431.1:0-21523 GCA_013235015.1 Araneus ventricosus | reverse complement strand
AATATGTTTTACAGTTAAAATGCAATTGCATCCATTACAAATAGGGAAGAAACAGTAGGGGAATTGCTCCCGCCCTGCCATAGCGTTCCGGGGTGAACTGAATAGCCCGAAAGCCGCGGAGGTACTTACGTATTAACGCCACCGCAGCTACAGATTTGGCGGTTTTTAAATGCCGCCAATTTGGCGGTTTTTGTACTTACGTATTAACGCCAACGCAGCTACAGATTTGGCGGTTTTTAAGTGCCGCCAATTTGGCGGTTTTTGTACTTACGACAATCTCTTTATTGGCGCATTACCGCCAATCTGTAGCTGCGGTGGCGTTAATACCCAAGTACAGCCGCGAATCTTAATACAGGAATATGGTAGATTCTTTATAGTCTTCCGTGAAGAGCGACACATGTAACGAACCCTCATAATCGTGTGGAGGTAATTTAGCCTTAAACCATTTTTGTTCCCACCTAGGGAGTGGGGCTACAGTTCACTTATAGAGAAGAGTTTTATCCCCATATTTGGGGTGCACCCCGTGGGAGTGACAAATTAAGTACGTATGTGAATATCTTTTTGCAATATCGACTCTCCAGATAAATCAACTTGAACGACATCTAGAATTGAAATTATTCGCAGTGAAATGCTTTAAAAACAGTAAAATAATTTATATATTGTGTTCAAAATTTTACCTTCCCCTCGAAAGCTTTCAAGGCTTTGGGTGCGTCTGGTCAGGAAAGAACAGTTTCAACATGAAGTTAACATGCCCAAAACAGAAAATGATGAAAACCTTAAAAATAAAAAATAGTTATTTTGAAGGTCAAAATACCAGGTAGTTTCATTATCAGATGAAATCTCAAGTTTAAGCACCATTATCATTCAGCAATTTACCTAGTTTTTGAATTCCCAGCACTTTCACGTCCTCCATGAGAATCGAAGATTGGTGTGGCATCAAGAAGTTAACTCTACAGGTGCACGTGTCATTATCCAAACAAATTTGCATCAATGAAGGCCACCAGCTTCTTCGCATCAATATTCTGCTCTATTATCAGGAACTGAAGCAATATTCGGATCTCCACGACACTTGCTTCAGAGGTATATAATCCTCACTATTTATCTAAAATTCATTACAAGAGAAATTATTAGAGAAATTTTTTTTAGAATCTAGGTTAGAACCTAGAATTCTGCAGCAATCTCCAGGGCTGAATTCTAGATCTGTTGGAAGTGTTCTAAAATTCTAATGACTGGAACTTCGCTAGCAATCCACAGTCTAAACACAAACAATTCAAAATAGATGAACAATTCAAAGTCGAGTCGCAAAGCACAGACACACAGAGATGAGGGGTTTTACGAAGCGCACGGCCTCAACTAGGCCTCAATCTTCGAGCCTGATGATAGAAACCAATTGCCAAACTATGGTGAATTGGACTTCATTTCGAAGACTCATCCATGATGTTAGAAGATCGCAAAGCACAAAATGATAGAATCGGAATGGGACTACTTTCCAAGGGCTGAAGTAGAAGCACAATTCATCTCCAACATTGCTTGCATCTCAGAATACAAATGAATCAAGTCACCAAGAATAATACAACTCCAATTTTATAGAACTGAAATTCACCATCTCAAACTTTCCGATTTCAATTCTTGGAATAGTCGCTCCTAATTAGAGTTCAAAGACTCAAGATTTCGAATCTAGTTCTTACTCGTCGTGACCTGCATGCGATTGTAAATTTAGAACTAGAATCTTGACTTCTTATTACAATAGGTTCGAAGTATAGTTTAGAAGCTTCAGCTTTTGCCCATCCGCATAATTTTGCATTTGAATTGAGTTTTGGCTGCAGTATTGAGAGAAGATTATATTCAGTTTTCTTGCATTCAATGTGAATCGAAGGTAAATAAGTTTATCTTTACGGTAGGTTCTAAAATCCACAAAATTGTCATCCACCCATTCGTTTACCGGCGATGAATAGAAAAAACATTTTCCAGAGTGGCTCTTTTGTCATACAGGAGTACATCTGTTGAGAAGCCATTTTGGAATCGTCAATAACGTTAACGTTATGGCCTATTTGATGAATTCTTCATTGTTCTCTCATAATGTATACGCTGCTTCAAGCCATATTTATCGATTTGTCCATGTCGACAAACTCTGCTTCGAGCCATACTAATCCTATCATAGAGAAATCCGACATCCTTTGCAATTTGTCCGTTAACCAGTACTGGTTGGTAGTTGCGAGTGCATTAGAGGAACAGTTACGCATAACTACGCATTGTCCATTTATTAGATATGGAAAGAGAAACATGTTTAAAAATTTCTCCTCAACCACATTGGTCTAAATTAAATAAAGTCATATAATTTTTGAGTGTTTGCTGTGCTCTTCAGAACTGATAATATATTTAGTGAAGCCGCACTATTCATTTACACCAAAGCAAGATAACATTCTAATGAATTCTAAAAATTTGAGAAGTTAAAACTTCATAAAAGAAGATTGATTGCCTTACGGAAATTGTTTACCTTAAAAAAAGAAAGTTCAAATTATCAGACAAAAAAAATGTACGTGGGAAAATGCAACCCAGTACAGATGCAAGAAGGTTGGTTCTAGAACATACTGCATATTCAAATCGCTTTGCATTTTCCTCAAACGAATCTAAACTAAAAAACGATAAATTAATATTAGATTAAAGATTTTATTTCTGGTTTCTAAAATGGACGCAGCTAATTTTTGGGGGTCTGGCAGTTGACAGAGTTCATATTAATCATCCAGTAGATATAGATGCTCTGTTTGTCGAAAACGTCACTACTTGAATCCACTATGATTTTACCTTAGAAAATTTTTTAAACTCATTTCAAATGTTCAATCCGACGAACTTACAGTGACAAGAGTTTCTTCTCGATTGCGCATTCGTTGAATTTCAAAATTTTAATCGATGCTTCAAACACCATGCTAATTTGTACGTGCATTCGGTGTATGTCACCATCGAAAACTTCGTGTGAACGAGTTGGATTAGACATGCCTCAAATAATACATAGACTACTTCTAAACTCCAGTGTTCGGAAGTTGGTTCTTCAAGCACGTTTATATGTTTAACATCCTCATTTGATAAAATTTTCCCCTATCAAAAAATTATATTTCTTTTCAAGACTAATGAACATTGTGGTTAAATCATCCTAGGACATCTATGAGACAGGGGTGCGATGTCTATAATGGTGAAAGCGTTTGCTAAGCCGACATAGCAGTGTGATATTGCGTAATATAAAGCCTCTGTCCACTGTAGAGTGACACGTTGCCTCCTAGTGGCGCACCTGGATAGCTGGCACTAGTACTTGTACTTGAGCCAGTGAACTAAATACGTGTTGCTCGACCCCGGCCCTGCGTCTACTTGGTGGATGCTCGGCCCTTTTTTGTGACTTTTTTCACAGTCCCGTGTGCTAAAATTTGGTCCTGTGTACCGTAGCTGTTTATTCCTAGCTGTCACAGCAGTTTGGAGAAAAGAGTCTGTTGACCGGCATGGCAACGGCAGGCTTCTCGTGTGTTCACTGTTCCAAGTGGTTTCGGTCCAAGATCGGACTAGGAGTACATATGCAGTCTCAACATCGTGAGCAATATGAGGCTTCGATTAAGATCCCAAAGTCTAAGACCAGGTGGTCTTCTGAGGAGATTGCTCTTATGGCAATGAGTGAGGCAAACTTTTTACAGCAAGGCAGAACTTTGGAGGTTAACTCTTATCTGTTATCCCAGTTTCCTACTAGGACTAGGGAAGCCATAAAGGGCCAACGCAGGCAAGCAAAGTATAAAAACTTGGTTAAAGAGTATATGTCTAGTGCATTAGTTAGTTCTTGTCCTTGTCCTGCTGTTTCTGGTCCTTCTTTCTCTGCTCCCTCTGTGTCTGCTGATTCCTCCTCGTTTTCCAGCTTGACAATCTCTTCCTCTTTGGATGCTTCGGACGATAAACCATCTTCTCGTCCTTTGACTAGGAGACAGAGGAGGCTTGCTGAGATTAAGTCTAAGGATCCCTTACTTGTGAAATCCTCTGATCCTCCTGATCCTGATCCTCCTGATTCTGATCCTCCTGATTCTGATCCTCCTGATCTGCCTGGTGCGGATTCTTCTAAGTCTTCTAGTTCATCTTCCGATGATATGGAGGTTCACGAGCTTACTTTGTCCTTTACGGACCCTAAACTTGAAGTCACGTCGGAAGCTGGTTCTTCTGTTGACTTGATTAATTCGTCTCATGACGTAATCGAGACGATAAGGGAAGTCCGATCGGAATTCGAAGCGGCTAATACATCTATCTTAGAATTGTCTAATAGTGAGGCCACTTCTTTCAATAGGACTTTGCCTCCAGAGGTGGCTTTCTCTTTTGATGAGGTTGATTCGAAACTTATAGACTATCTCGATCTTCTATTCAGATCGGACCGGAGCTCTGAATTATCTGCTGAGCTCCAGGAAACTTGGAAGGACTTTCGTTTACGTCCTTGCAAAGATACTTTGTTCGTTAGGACTTGCCTTATTTTCGAAGTTCTTTTGCCCGATAAATCTTGCACGAGTAAGAGACCTAGAGAAGCAAGGTGTCCCTCTCAAAGAGTGGACTTGCCACGGCAGTCAAGCGGCGTATTGAATACGCCAAGGCCCAACGCTTATTTGCCAAAAACCCTTCCAGGTTCTCGGACTCGTTGCTTTCCCCTACGAATTTATCGAGTGACTCTAATCCTTTTGACAGAGACTTTCAAACCTTTTGGGAGAATGTGATGTCTCTTCCCAGGGACGCTTGTCGCACTCCCCAATTTTCTGACTGTCCTATTGATATGAGTACTAACTCTAAACTCATGAGTCCGATCTCTACGGACGAAATCGGCAAATGTTTTCCTAGGAATGGATCATCCCCCGGCCCCGACCTTTCATCTGTTGGGGAGTTGAGGCGTCTTTCCAAATTCGAATTGGCAAAAATTTACAATATTTTTCTTCTTTGCAGGCGGATACCAGACAGATTCTGTCGCGCAAGGACGGTGTTCTTACCAAAGAAGAGGGATGCGGCGGATCCTGGAGATTTTCGCCCTATAACTTTAACTCCGATCCCTGCCAGACTCTTTTCGAAGATATTGGCCAGACGTCTTGCGCCTTCAGTTCGTCTAGACCCTGATCAAAGAGGCTTCATTGAGTCAGACGGAATAGCCCAGAACACCTTTCTACTTGACTACGTCCTCCGCCACTCAAGGGAAAAGGTCAAAAGAACTTTTGTGGCTTCCTTGGATTTAAGAAAAGCTTTCGACTCAGTTTCTCACGAAGCCGTGTTCGCCGCCTTAAAAGCTCAGGCGGTTGACCACCGGTTGGTTGAACTTCTCCAATCAATTTATGCTAAAAGTTCGACTTCCTTTGCACCATTTTTAGGACACAAGTTTAGTTCAACATGCGGGGTAAAACAGGGAGACCCCCTTTCGTCTATTTTGTTTAACATGGTCATCGACCAGCTCATTAGAAAATTAAAAGGTCCTGTGGGACTTGAGTTAGACGGATCAACAATTTCCATCTCGGCCTATGCCGACGACATTTTGTTATTTGCATCGTCGTCGGCTGGGCTGCAACACCTTTTGAATGAGACGTCAAAGTTCTTAGAGACTTGTAATCTATTTGTCAATTGCTCTAAGTCATTCACCATTTCTATTCTGGCGGACTCGAAAAATAAAAAGACAAAAGTAGATAGCGCCACACCGTTCTTTATTAATAATGAACCTCTTAAGATTTTGAAAGCAAATGACTCCTTCAAATATCTGGGCGTAAACTTCTCGGCCAAGGGTCTTTTGGCGGAAAACTGTTGCCCGACCCTTCAAGATTATTTAGCTAAACTTAAATCCGCGCCACTTAAACCACAACAAAGAATTTGGATTTTGAAAAATACACTTTTGCCAAAGCTCTTTCACCTATTGGTCCTGAGCTCCGTTACGGCCGGGAAGTTAGCTAAACTCGATTCAGTCACCCGTGCATTCGTTCGGGGGGCTTTATTCCTCCCGGGCGACTGCCCCAACTCATTTATTCATGCCTCCGTTGCTGATGGTGGGCTTGGTGTGCTGTCCTTCCGGGTTTCGGTCCCTTTATGGCGCCGCTCTAGACTTGCTGGTTTGGGGGCCGTCATGTCTGGAGGGTGCCTGGGGGAGGATACTTGCAGCGGCTGACTGACCGTGTTATTAGCATCCAAATTACTGACAACCCCAATTCATTATTTAGGCAGAAATTATACAACACTGTGGACGGTGCGGCGCTTGTCGATAGCTCCAAAGTCAAAAATCAAAATCTTTGGGTGCAGAGCCGAAACAAATTTCTCTCGGGGAGAGACTATGTCAATTTACTTAAGACTAAAATTGCGTGTTTGCCTACTGCGGCTAGATGCGCGAGGGGCAGACCAGCCAAAGATAAATATTGTCAGGCTGGCTGCCCACGCAAAGAAACACTCAATCACGTGTCTCAGGCTTGTCCCAGAACGCACGGCAAGCGTATTCAACGACACGAAGCAGTAGTGAATTATTTAAAAAGAGCATGCCAAAATTGGGGCTTTGAGGTCACGACCGAGCCTCTTTACAAAACATCTGCAGGAAATCGAAAACCTGATCTTCTTGCAAGGAAAAATGGTAAGATTCTAGTTATTGATGCTCAAGTCGTCGGAAATGCTGTCGATTTGGATCGCGCTAACAACAGAAAGATTTCATACTACCGTGATAACGTTGAATAAGACCAGCAGATACAGGCGCAATATTCCTCTCCCGACATTTCTTACTTAGGTGCAACACTTAATCTTAGGGGCGTCTGGTCGGCAAAATCAGCTTTTGACTTGGTAAATAAATTTAAAGTTCTCAGCCGAACAGACGTCCCTGTTGTCAGTACCCGCGTTTTGATTGGTACCTTCGCCTCATTTACTATGTTCAACCGGTCGACCGCCTGGGCTATGAGGGGCAGACACTCGTGAACTTGTCAATTTGCCTTTTGTCAACAGCGCAGTCCTGCGAATGTAAAGCGGACTGGTATTTTGTACACTTAACTAATGTTTCATTGTTACATTTGTAATAACTTGTATTTTTCTATTTTGTCGGTCAATCATATGTAAGGGTTCCGGGTCCCCTCTGATCCGTAATGTAACTTTATTTATGACTGAATAAAGAAATTTAATAGCCAAATGCCTCGTCATCTAATTAGTGACGCGCATGAATGGATTAACGAGATTCGGACCTTTTCAATAATATTAGTGACTGGATGGTTACAAAATGTGTATTCAGTGACCATAGTTATCTAACATACAGGTTTTCCATGGTTTCTGGTCCACCCTTGGACCTTGGACTTCGGTTTAGTAAAAGAAATATTTATAGACTGGGCAATCTAGTGGCAGATAAATTCAGGCATGCAGGTGAGGAATTAGACAAAATCAAGACCAAAGTTGATCTTGATTCTTGGATTCAGCGTCTGACTGAATTCATTCAAAATGTTTGTAAAAGGACGGCCCCCGCCAAGGCTGCACACCTCAAGGTTCCTTGGTGGGACCAAGAACTGGATATTCAGAGGAAAAGGACAAGCGCACTTCGTGCTAGGTACCAGAGATGTAAAAATGACCTGGAAAGGATTCACCGCAGAAGTATCTTTAAGATAGAGGAGGCAATGTACAAATGGCTCATCAAAACAAAGAGCAGAGAAAGCTTTGAAAAGTTGTGTGTCCTTCTAACAAGCACAAATCCCTTTGACCTCCCTTACAGGCTGGCCACGGGAAAAACAAAGAAACAAATGATTTACAATACAGTTCGTGATGAAAGGGGAATTAAAACGAAGTCCATTGATCAAACCGTCTCTGCTATTGTTCATAGACTATTTCCGGATGACGAGGCGACCCAAGAAACCCCTGGCCAACTTAACGTCAGAAACTTGGTTGAAAATTATAGGAACAATACAAATGACTCCAGTTTCACTAAACTTGAGATAAGAGAAATCATTAGGTCAATGGGGAAAAAGAAGTCTCCAGGCTTAGACAACATCAATGTTCTGATGGCAGAAAGGATACACAAGAAATGCCCAGCCATTCTCACAGGTATTTTCAATAAGTGCCTGGAGCTGGGTATTTTTCCTACTCTGTGGAAGAAAGCAAAGCTAATTTTGCTAAACAAACCGGGTAAAGACCCTGAGCTTGTAAATTCCTACAGGCCGATTTGCCTGCTTTCAGTGCTTAGCAAAATTCTTGATAAGTTGCTGACTCAGAGAATTACTTTCCTCCTCAAATCAAAAGGTATGCTTCACCGCAACCAGCATGGTTTCAGGAATGGCAAATCGTGTGAAACGGCCAACTTCGAACTTAAAAGATCCATTCAAAAGGCTATGATGCATAAATTTAAGGTCTGTCTCATTTCGTTGGATGTTGCTGGGGCATTCGACAATGTTTGGAGGCAAAGCATCCTAGAACAACTCATCCTGGCTGAGTGCCCTCAAAACATCTTTAACTTGGTTAAAGATTACTTCAAGGACAGAAGCGTCTTATTTCAGCTTGGTCAGAAGCAATGGACGTTCGAAGCTCAAAGAGGTGTTCCGCAGGGTTCATGTAGTGGCCCCCTCTTTTGGAATCTCGTTGCCGGCACTGCTCTGGGTCTGGTCCTGCCTTCAGGCTGTCAAATCCAGGCATTTGCTGACGACCTGATTATTGTAATCAGGGGTGAGAGTAAGGAGATTCTAACCTCTCGCTGTAATGAAGCAATTTCCAAAATTGTTGACTGGGGTTCCGCACATAAACTCCAATTCAACGCCTCAAAAACTATCTGCATGCCTCTTTCATATGGTGGCAGATTGCAAAGAAATGAGCCCCTCCAAGTTCTTCTCCAGGGTCAGCCAGTCAACATCCAAGATCAGCTGGTCTACTTGGGAGTTACTTGGGACTCTGCACTAACATTCACACCGCATTTCAAAAGAGTTCGGCAAAAGGTGGACAATCTCACATACAAAATAACAAACATAGCAGAAAAATTCTACTGGAGAAATAACAAATTATTCAAAAGAATCTATCTTGGTGCCATCGAACCCTTTATGCTGTTTGGTCATGGCGCATGGGGGCACAGATTACATCTTAAAACCGTTGACAGATATCTCAATGGGATTCAAAGAAGACCGCTCATCAAGATTACAAGGGCCTTTAGAACAACTTCCACGGCTGCCCTGCAGGTCATAGCGGGGGTACTGCCTCTCTCCCTTAAAGCGGTTGAGGTTTACTCGAAGTTTCTCTTATTTACAATTAATTCCAATGCCACAGTTGGAGATTTGGTTCTGCAACCTAAGGATATAGAAAATAAGATTGATATTTATGACTTACACCCAACTCAATGGATATCCATTTCTTTCGGCATGGAGCCACCTACTGGGGAGGACATCGAAATCTTCACTGACGGGTCTAAAATTGATGACAAGGTTGCAGCTGCCATGGTTGTCTTTTACCCTGGGGTCGAAATTGAGCACAAAATCTGCAGGCTGGATAACACAGCAACTGTGTTCCAAGCTGAAACATTAGGTCTTAAAATGGCTTTGGAATTTATAGCAGACTCTGTCAATTGGCACAGATTTCACATTTTTTCAGATTCCAGATCAGTTCTTCAATCTCTGGAGAATTCTAAGAATTCCAGCCAGAGTATTGTGGAACTAAAAAAGTTGTACGCTGTTGTTGTCAGCATGAAATGGGTCAGACTCCATTGGGTCAAAGCTCATGTGGGTGTCACTGGCAACGAGCGTGCGGATGAATATGCAAAGCTGGCAACCAACCAGGCAACAATTGATTGTGTTTGTTCTAAATCCAAGGCAACCATCACTCGGCTTATTCGAGATGAACTTATTTGTCAGTGGCAAAATCGTTGGGAGAACTGTGGCAATGGTAAACATACCCAAAAATATCTTCCGAAAGTTAGCTTCAAAATTAAACAATTTAGTCCAGAGATTACACAATTCCTCACAGCCCACGGGAGATTCCCAGCATATTTTTATAGATTTAACCTATCCAGAGAATATTCCTGTTGCTGCGGTGGTTTCGGCAGCACTGAACATTTTATTACTGAATGCCCCTTCACAAGGAAGTACTGGGAAAAATTGCACTACGATGAGGATAACCCCTCATCTCTCTTGGATCGAAATTCAAACTTGAAACTTATTCA
Source organism: Araneus ventricosus (assembly GCA_013235015.1). NCBI lineage: Eukaryota > Metazoa > Arthropoda > Arachnida > Araneae > Araneidae > Araneus > Araneus ventricosus. The sequence continues at coordinate 11,379 of BGPR01026431.1, read as the reverse complement.
AAATATCATGGAAACTGTGGACTCGATTGTCCCACAGATTTGAATCTGGAGGTTGAGTCTTCCTTCTTTCCTTGTCCTTGTGACTTGGTTCCTTTTCTAAACCTTTGATAATGTAAGCAATCCTTGGATTGCATTGGATCCAAATTATGTATTTTTCATTCTTGTTCTGTAAGCAACCCTGTGGGGTTGTTGTGTTTAACATCTTGTTTGTGTTTTTCTTCTTTAATAAAGTGTCGTCTCATGCAGAGAATGATGACTACGGGCACGCAATTGTTTCGACATAGCGTGCCCCTGGTTTGCAAGCAAGACTTGGTCGTTCTCTCTGTCTGAATTGTCGGGCCTGTAAGAGTGGTCTGTGGTTTTGCGACCTAGTAGCTTCATATGGACTACACCAACTTCCTGCCAATGTGCTCGTTCACGAGGACAGGGGTGTTGTTCCGTAATATATGTCCCTATCTACTATCTAGCGAGGACACAGCTAGGCTTGCCTAGTGGAAGTGTCCTCAGCTCAATTGATGCGCAAAATAGAGCCTCTCATTGGGCAGGGGAGTTACGGCCTTCCCGGGGCGCTGGATGTCGTGGGGTGAAGGACTCTGCGATTGTTCGCATAGAAGGCCTTCGGCAGTGGAGTCCCGTCAGGATTTCTGTGGCTGCGAACCCCCAACTAATGTAACTCTCAACCTGTGGCCAGGTGATTGGCAGTTGAGGGGTCGGCAGGGAGAACCAAGTAGGGTAGGTCGTTTCGAACTTGCCCGAAAACTGGAACCTGTTTGACTACCGACTGTGAATCGTTGCCGAGGACTTGTGCGGCTTAAGTTTCGAACCTTCTTTGAGGAACACGCTAGCGGATTTGGTCCTTGGATGACTTAAGTCTGGAGAGAACCGGTCTGTGATGGAGCAACCTCCCCCTGGGGACGGTGGCCTTGAGTTAGTCAGAGTGAAGTACTCCGAATGTCCTGAGCTTGCTCGGAATTTGGCGTTTCCGCAACTCTGCAGCCGTCACACACAAACGGAATCCAGCCGCATTCATGGATTCACCGTGCTTCCAACTGTGCTCCTTGGAAGGCTTTGGCTCTGAAGCGGTAAGGACTTGCTACCTGTGCATGAAACACGGACCAATTCTGAATTGGAGCTGTACCAGTCGGCGTAACCTGGTTGCAGTGGTCACCATTGTGACAAGCAGACCACCCGGGAAGTGAGTGTCAGACATGATCCTGGGAGGTCTGTGTCCAGTGTTTTTCGCATTTGGGCGGGTGTGAGTGCCACTTGGAGAGGGCCACATGGCTTGCGTGCTAGAAGGGCGCAGAAGTGCACTGTGCTCGATTTGAGGGCGTGGCGTTGATGTCCGGTGGGTCGTGTAAGGCGCCCCCCTGGCGAAGCTAGAAGGACATGCGTGCATAGCTTGATTTGGAAGTCTTACAGAGGCGAGGGCGTCCGGTGAGTTGGCGGAAGCCGGCTCCATGGTTCGCGGCCTGTGGTCCAATCCGCATTCTCTGGTTGTCATATGAATCGTCATCTTATTAGTGACGCGTTTCATGGTTGAAGTCCGTCTGTGGGTTCTTGGTTAGAAGGACGTAATGGGCCAAGTATTGGCTCCTGGCGAAGTAGCGCCAGTGCCCGGCGAGTCGCGGAAGGCGGCTACCTGGCTTGTGCTGGAAGGGCAGCTGTGTGACTCTTGAGTAGTTGGGACTTGCTTTGGTTCCAGTCGTTCGGTGGGCTTGCGCAAGGCGGCTCCATGATCGAGGCCCTACGGCGGGCTTCTCGCCTGAGGTTTTCTCATGTTTCGTCATCTTATTAGTGACGCGATGAAACATGCTCGGTCACTGGCTTGGTGACCGAGCATGTTTTGGTATCTCAAGGGATTATGGTGCATTAACACTGGCCGCTTCCCGAGTGTCTGACACTCAGGGAAGCGGTATTTTTCCTTTAAGCTCCTTTCCAGTCCCGTGTTCTGAGTTTTTATTTTCTAAGTCCAAATTTCGATCGGACTGTTGGAGCTTGCTCCTGTTTGGACTGGGCTTAGGGATGCTTGGAAGTTCGGTTACCTTGCCAGTTGCCTTTCCTCTCTTTGCTGTACCTTTGTCATCTGGGTATGTGTTCAGGAAATTGAAGCTTTGATTTGTCTATGGTCTCTCTTGTAGGTTGATTTGGTGGCGTTGGAAGAAGCTTGAAAGCGGATGTTGAATAAATATAGAGTTCAACTTGGAAGATGGAATCCTGTGGAGGATCGGAGCAAGATGATGGCTCAGTTACTTTGGGGACGTGATAGAAGAGACAGTTGGCTGAAGAACTTATGATTGAAGATGATGGAGCAGACGTGGAAAACAGTAAGTCTTGTTTGAAGGTTTGAAGTTTGAATCTTAGTAAGAAGGGTCTCTTGGGGTCAACTCTTGGACCACCTTTGCTGGGAGTTAAACTATTTTCTTTTTTGTAAAATTATTTGGCTGGCGTATTGGAACTAGTAAAGACTGCCGGCAATTTCTATCTTTGCATGTGATGCGTATTAGTACCTCTGAATGCAAGTTCCCATTTAAGTACCGCATCAAAGACAATAAACACTTTGTAAAATTTCAGCTTATGGAAGCTCATTTGCACATAGGCTGGTGGGCTGAGGACCGTCAAAACCGAGAGGGAGGAGACTCGGGGTGTCTGTATTAAATGACAAACAATCAGCGCCACTGTTGGGAACCACTCGGGGTAACCTGAGCCCTTCGGCAGAACGGGGTTGTTGATACCTTGGGCCAAATCTCTTAGAGTGGCGCAGTCGGAAGGCAACTGGTTCACTGACTCGGCCCATTGAAGAATCGACGTAAGGTACCGCGGGCAGGCCGGAATAGATCCCTATGAGAAATCCACTAAGGGGTCGCACCCTTGGTCCGTGGGCTGACATCCCACGTAGGGGCGTTCCGTGCAGGTAAAGGGCCCGGATTAGTTCCCTGTAGACTTTGGAAAGGCCGATATCTCAGTTTCGACTGGGACGGAGGCTAAGGAACAGGGCGTGTGCTTGGATGTTCCGCCGCGAGTGAACATCCACCCTTTTCTGTCTTTTACTATGGCTGGCTCTAATGAAACTAGATTTATGGCGACTAATGTGTCTGTTAATCTAAGTGATATTTCGTTGGAGTCAACCATTTTGGAGGAGTCCGCAATTTCCCAAGAGGACCCTCAGAATGTGGCGATTGGCGATAAGACCTTGACTTATCCCAACAATGTATCTGCTGGTATGCAGAACTTGGAGACTAGTAGTGGAAGTGGGCCCACGAATGGTGAGACGAGTCAGGTAGCTGACTGTTCTGGAGTTGGAACGAGAGGAGGTCTGACCAATGGGACGGAGGTCAGTACCGAGAATGAAGAGGGAATGCAAAGAGCCAAAGACGTTAGCTCCGAGAGTACACCTTCGGGTCAGACTGCTCTGCGTGGCGTTGAGGAAGGGAAGGCTGAAGAGTCTGGCAAAGAGGCCCTGGACCAGTTAGCAAGAAATGGATTAACTAACCTCCTCACCAAATCTGCGCACTTTATGGCACAGACGCTCTTGGACGAGGAGGAGAGTGGAAAGATTCTGGGATTCATATCAGAAGCGTTCGATATTGGTCGTAGGCTCAGGCCAAGGAGGAGCAGGTCTAAGAAGACAGCTCCTCATGTCGAAGGGGGTAAACAGCGGACGAAGTCCCAGACCGACCAAAGGCCCAAGGGTCCGAGGTCAAAGTCCAGGACCAAGTCTAATGTTCCTAACCCTCAGACTTCTGAGGAAAAGGCCAGTGGGCCGGTTCTTCCTAAGTCTAAAGCTAGAAAGCGGAAGACCTCTAGGAAAAAGAATCCCAGTCCCACAGCTCCTGTACAGGCGCCGCTGGATTCTCAGACTCCTGAACAACCAGCCAGCTTTGCAGATGCTGCTAAGAGGGGTGCTCCAAAGGAGCAAGCAAAGGCTCCTCCGAATAAGGGACGATCGGAGAATGGTGGTTTTCAAGACAAGCAGGCACGAAGAGCATCCACTGGGGTGCTTATCGTGTTCCCCAAGCAGGATTCTCAGCTAACGTCCTCAAAGCAGGTCCTTAAACTGCTGGACAGGAATATCTCTCTTGGCGCAATTGGGGTCACTATGGTGGCGAACAAATGGGGAAAGAATAACAGCCTTGTCTTGGTCACCAAAACTAAACAGATGGCGGAGACACTCAAAAAGGCAATCACCGACTGTCCGCCTGTGGCGGCTAAAGTCGAGGTGAGCGATCCGAAAGGGAGATCGCCTCACATCATTGTGTTTGATGTCCCAGCCAAAGAGACCGAAGACAGGGCCAAGTTCGAAGACCGATGGCTTAAATAGCTCCGGAAGAGTAACAACCTTCCGGAGGGGGAAATGAATGTTAAGTTTAGACGGAAGGGCAGAAAGGAAACGCAGCACTGGATCATCAGCCTCGATCCAGTGGTTTTCAAGGCTCTTAAAGGTCAGGGCCGCCTCAACCACGGTTTCACGTCTTACAGAATCAGGGAGTTCGTTGAACCTACCAGGTGTTTCAAGTGCCACCGGTATGGTCACATTCGAACGGACTGTCCGGACATTAACAACCCGGACAAATGTCCCAAGTGTACGGGAGCTCACTTGCCCAAAAACTGCAAGGCCAAACACCCCCGGTGTAGGAATTGCACGGAATACAATCAGCAGACAGGGTCTCATACGGACACGAGACACTCTGTCAAGGACAGAAAATGCGGCTCATACCTTAGGGTAAAAGCCCACATTGCCATTATGACCGATTATGGAGCAAGACCCACGTAGTCAGAATGGTGGTTGGACCTTCCTGCAAGCGAACTTGGGACGGTCGAGGCCTGCTACGGGGGAATTGAAAAATTTCACCTCAGGCCCGTACGACATCTTCCTCTTGCAAGAGCCGTACACCGTCAATGGGAATCTAGCTGGACTTCCACTTAACTGGAGAGTAATTCATGCGGAAAACGGAAAAACGGCCATTTTGGTTCGTAATTCTGCCCTGGATGTAATAGAACTTGTTAAAAGTTCGTTTATCACGGCGGCCCAGATTTCGGATCGCAACCTTAGTGTCACAGTGATATCGGTCTATTTTCCTCCCAGTTGCGATAAAGAAGAGCTCGTCGCACGCCTTTCAGCGACTGTTTCCAAGCTTAAGAGCTCCTGTGTCATTGTTGGTGGAGACATCAACATGAGACATAGACTTTGGGGACCGGAGGTGAGGGATCATAGAAGTAGCAATGAGGGCCTTCCCTTTGTTGACTTTCTTCTGGAGACCAGACTCAATATCTGGAATGACCCGGCCTCGCCTCCTACCTTTGTCCATCAGGGGGAATCGTGGATCGATGTTACGGTGGCATCTGATGTCCTCGATTTTGCAGCCCACACTTGGCGAGTTATCACTGGTACGCTTAGCGACCATAACTATATAACATTCGACTTAGGCACGGTGAACGTTGCAGAACACGTTCCCAAGTTCAGGCTTAACAAATTCAGACTTCGAAAAATGGCCACAAATATCTCCAATATTGGCAGCACTCTCCTTGAGCAGCTGGAGAAGTCTGGTAGCCCTGAAGAGCTGGATAGGTTCGTACTTGCTCTTACGACCACTATTCAAGAAGTGTGTACGAACCATCTTAAGCATGTTAGCAAAAGACCTAAGACCGTTCCTTGGTGGGATGCAGAACTCGAGGTGCTCAGGAAAAGAAATTCTGCTCTAAAAAGACGATTCCTGAATACTCTGGAGCCGGCCGAAAAGCTGAGAAGGAAAATTGCATATAAGATCTGTAGGGCAAAATTCCGCTGGACGCTCTCCAACAAGAGGGACAAAAGCTGGACCAAGTTCTGTGAAGAGGTGTCCAAAATTAATGAATTTGCTCTTCCTTATAAAATTTGTGCAAATAAGATCCGTCGACCGCTTGTTCTGGGAAGCATTCAGATTGACGGTAGGCCAAGCACGACTCTTAGAGATGCCATCGAGAGGATTGTTCAAGTCCTGTTCCCCGGTGATGATGACGTACTTACTGAATCACCGGTCCAGAAACAGAGACGACTGTATGTGGAAAACTATTCCTCCACAACAAATGACGAGCGGTTCTCGGCCATTGAGGTAAGGACTGCTCTGAAAAACTCCAAGCGCAGGAAGGCACCTGGCCTCGATGGTATCCAATATGAGGTTTTGATGGCTATCAATCTCAAGAGCCCAAGGCTTCTCGTGTCTCTGTTTAACAGATGCCTTGATCTTGGACATTTCCCTAGACCTTGGAAAAAGGCTAAATTAGTGCTCTTGAATAAACCGGGTAAAGACACGAGTGACCCGATGGGCCTATCGCCCGATCTGCTTGCTCTCTACTATGAGCAAGGTCCTGGACAAGTTGGTCGCACAGCGCATTTTGCACCACTACCACTCGAACAACCTGTTGAACCACCTTCAGCATGGTTTCAGGGCTCGTAAGTCGTGTGAAACGGTGGGATTCGAGCTTAAGTCGGTGGTGATGGAGAAGGTTAAGGCCAACCAAGCGGTATGTTTGATTTCTCTGGACGTGGAAGGGGCTTTCGACAATGTCTGTTGGGAGTCCATCTTGTTCCATCTCGGTCAGGCTAATTGTCCTAACAATATCTTCAGATTGGTTAGAAGCTACCTAAGGGAACGCTGGGTGCTCTTCGAAACAAGGGCAACGAGGGTCCAGCATGAAACCAAGAGGGGCTGCCCCCAAGGTTCTTGCCGTGGGCCCATCTTCTGGAACATAGTGGCGGATTCTCTACTTGTCCAGACGTTCCCTTGTAAGAAGTACGTTCAAGCTTACGCAGACGACCTTGTCCACGTGATCTGGGGCCGTGACAAGTCCGAGATCGAGGCTCAGGGTGAGGCTGCGATGGCAGTTTTCGAAGAGTGAGGCGAGGTGCATAGATTGAGGTTCAGTCCTCGAAAAACCCTTTTGCTCCCGATCACCTTCAGACGGAAACTTAGTGTAGCGGATCCTCCGAAGATTAGACTGTACGGCCATATGGTGCAGGCCGTTACAGATCTCACGTATTTGGGAGTGCGATGGGACGGAGGTCTGACGTTCCACGAGCACTTTAAGAATATCAGAGCGGTGGTGGATACACTTACTTATAAACTGTCTATTATGACTAAGAAGTGGTATCATAAGCACCCCTGTCTGCTCAAAAAGATTTACAAAGGGGCCATTGAGCCCAAGGTTCTTTTTGGACATGGTGCGTGGGGCCATAGGCTGCAGAATAAGGCATTCTGTGAGTATATGGACGTGGTACAGAGGAGGCCTTTGTTGGCTATTACAAGAGCCTTTAAGACTGCTTCCACTAAAGCATTGCAGGTCCTAGCGGGAGTGCCTCCCCTTGATCTTAAGGCTATTGAGACGTACTGTAGCTTCTTAGTGCTCAGAGCGCATGAAGATGTCACAGCACATGGACAGTCCTTCTCTGCAGAGGACTACGTCAAATATGAATCGCCCTATGAAACCCATCCGGCTGCCAAGGGCGGCATCGGCTTTGATTGGGTCGAGCCTTCTGGAAACGGTCTTGAGATTTATACCGATGGCTCCGGTATTAATGATCGAATTGGAGCAGCAATGGTCGTGCTGTACTATGGACAACTCATCCACTCCGACAGGAGTAGATTGAGAGACACATGTACGGTATACCAAGCGGAGCTGTTTGGTCTCCAGCTAGCTGCGGAGTTCTGTCTGACCCTGACTGCCACTCAAAGGGTCAACATTTTCTCAGACTCCAGATCGGCGTTGCAATCACTGGCCGATCCCACCAACTTGCATCCGTTGGTTGGCAGAGTAAGAAGACTTCTCCAGAGGGCCAGATCTGAGAGAGGCGTGCATTTGCACTGGGTTAAGGCTCATGTCGGCTATTTTGGCAACGAACTAGCGGACAGAGAAGCCAAAGCGGCCGCAGGTGACCCAGCGGTCATGGTTGAGATGCCTACTCCCATCAGTAGGTTGAAAAGTTCTCTCAAAGCCTTAACGATTAGGGAGTGGCAGGAACGCTGGGAGATGACCATTAAAGGCAGACACACCTTCAAACTTTTCCCAAAGGTTTCTGCGAAGTGACGCCGAACTTGTAGGAGTTGGCGGTTTGTGTTTGGTTTGTTTCCGTTGGTGTTTATTCCCTCCGTTTGGAGGTTGTCGAGTTTCTCGGCGTTGGTTATCTTATGTTTGGCATCGCGAAACTTGTTCCGCTAAGGTGCCCGTTTTAAGACGTCTCCTTCGGGATACGCGATGGGGTTTCACCCGTCTTTTCACATAGAATGATGACTTCGGACATGTGGTTGCTTCTGCACGACCGTGTCCCTGGGGTCTTGACGATGGGGCTCGGCGCTCCTCGAGGGCTTTGTTAGGCCTGCGAAGCTGGTCTGTGGTTTTTCTTTTTCGTAATTATACTTTTGCAGGCCCGTCCTGTGCCACCGCGTCAGACCTCGTTGTTGTGCGGTCTGGGGCGGTGCCCTGCTGTTCTTGTCCCTATCTACTACTAAAAAATGGCGGCGAGCGGGTGGTTGCGTGAGCTCCCATGGAGGATCCTGGATATAGTGAATTCCCTGGAGGAGGACCCTTTCTTTTGGGGTGAGTTTACTCCCCCACCTTCCCTCAACAGAGGGGTAAGTTTTGTTTTACATTTGGGGTGCTTGGTCCCCTCTGGGGACTCTGTTTATGGATCCTCCTGGCTCCGTGCACCCACCTGTCTCGCTTTATTGTTATTATTGATGCTTTGGCATAGTGCTTTTAAATACTGCATTGATTGCTTTTAATCTTGATTCATATTAGTTCCTGCTCATTTTGACAGGATTTTACAATGTTTTGTGCAGTATGGCTTCTTTTAATGTGTTTGTGGATAATGGCGTAGTGGGTGAAACGCCCCTTTCGCCATTTTGTCCAAGCGGATGTTGCTGGGGTCACGTGACCTTGTCGCTGGCGACTTTGTATTTCTTTTAAGTTATGATAGTTTTAGTATTTTAATTGCTTCTATTTGTAATTAATTGGCTCTTTCGTGGCGCTGGGCTGGGATAACATGACCTATTGTAGGTGTTTGGGGGGTCTGGACCCCTTTTTTGGGGTTCCAAGGTCCTAATCCCCGATGGCGACAACATCGTCGCCGATGTTGCGCTGTCGGGAGGCTCGAGTCACTTTCCCCTTTGCTTGATTGATTGAGTGATATTTTTACTTGCTTGTTTGTTTGTATATTTTATTGGTTCCTATTGGTTACAGTTTTATTGGAATAAAATTTTGCTTGTTTGTTTGTGCCCTTTGTGCGCCAGTAATAGCATGGATGTTGCTTCCATGTTGCTGCTTTGTTTCCACCGATGTTTCTTTGTTCCTGCCGATGTTTCTTTGTTGGCATCCCTGATTGCTTGTTTGACGGGGGCCAAACTGCTTAATTGATTGTTTTTCTTTGACAGTACAGTTACAGTTACTGCTATTTTTTGTTTAATTTCTTATTTATTCTTGCTTGATTGCTTGATGATTTACTCCGTCTCTCTCGTAGAGTATTTGAAATTGTTGCTACGATGTTTCGGACGATGGGTCCCAATTTTTTAGTTACTCCCTTTTTTTGGGTTTTTTGTTTTTTCCTTGGGACCCATCGTTCCGGGTGAGAAATTGGCTACACCACCTTGGAGGCAACTCTTTTGGGGTTTTTTTTGAGGGCCCAGGGCTATTTTTGCAGTTTTGACCCGGAGGAGGTGACTTTTGGCTGGTGTTGCTGCCACTGGTTTTGTCGCCTGCCTCTGGGATCCTGGTTTCTTTTTAAGTGTTTTGGACTTTATTTGGGCCCTGGGTCCGGCTTTGGTTAGTTTTAGTTTAATTCCGTCCTGTTGCGTTTTGGCTCAGGGCGGTGGCTGTGCACTGTCAAAACCGAGAAAGAGGAAGCCTGGTGTGCCTGCCTTCAATGGCAAGCATCTCTTGCCACTGTTGGGATCACCCCGGGGTGACCCGGGCCCTTCGGCAGAGCTGAGATGTCGGTGCACTGGGTGGAGACTTTCGGAGTGGCGCGGTGTTACTGGTACCTGTTTTGCGCCCTTGCTCATACGGTCTTGCTCATAAGGGGCGACGTCTGGTACTGCGGGCTGGGTTAGAGTAGACCCCTTCGAGAAATCCTCCAGGGTCGAATCCGTGCTGCGCGCGAGTGCGGTCCGGAGGAGGCCCTGGACCAGTGCTTGGGAGGAGCACGTTGGGGCGTTCTAATCTGGCGAAAGGCCCTGTCAGTTTCCCTGTAGACTCCAGGGGCCCGTCGTTTTCTACGGGTCCAGAGGAATGGGGCGGTTTCTGGCTTCATCTTCCGTAAAAAAGAAGAAGCAACCCCCTCCCACTTTTTTGTAATATGGCGACAACTGAAGGCTCTGAGTATACAGCGCTCATGGACCTTCCAAAAGTTGTCGTTGAAAAGCCCAGTGGTGGCCGGTTAAGTTTAAAAAAAACAGAATAAAAAGGATTTGACTGAAACTATGGTTGATCACTGTCTCCACGGTGATTTTGGGGTAAGAAAGGCGAAATCCAAGATGAAACGGGACCAGGCCGTGGTGCTGTCGCCGAAATCTACTTGGCACTTTCGGACGTATCCTGAGGATCAGGCCCTTACTGACAAAGGGTCGGGTATTCCTCCGGTCCCTGTGGCCTCGGATTTGACTAGGGACACTCATGTGCCTCGTGAGGTTTCATGGCCTGGCACGTCCACGGAAGGACTTTTTCAAAAGGATTCCGAAGAGTCTCTTCCTCCTGGGGATACTTCAGAGGACTCTGATTCTCTTATATATTATGACACTACCGGTACCCCTAGGGTTCCTGGTCCTTGCAATCACCTCTATTACTTGAATGATAAACTTATACCACCTCCTACGTTTGAAGGTGGAACTGTTGACTTAAAGATGGAAGACGATGCCCCCTTGGGCAGCGGAAACGTCCGGCGGGTAAGCCCTCTAAGGCCTCTAAAAAGAAAATGTCGAAAAAGCCGTTGACAATTGCTGAAGACGCCTCTAAAAAGAGGTTGCCGAAGAAGCAGTTGGCATTCGCATCTAAGACCGAACCCTCAGTCAGGAAAGGACCGAAACTCGGAGCTTTAGCGGTTCATCCTGATTTTTATGGTCGGGTTCCAGACTTTTATGCACCGAACTCTCCAGTTCTCCCAATTAGAACGGGGACAAATTTTCAAGGAGTAGTTCCTGACACCCCATCGCCTCTCCTGGGTCGTCCCAGTACATTTGATGTAAAAAAGGAATTCCTGAAGATTGTGGCGGAGTACACAGTGCCCACCGAATTAGTTGAAAGACTTACAGACTTTATGACTGTCGTTGAGAAACTCCTTTCGGGTAGGGATAAATTTCTGAATAACATAGATTCTCGACTCCGGGCCCTTGAAACTTCCATGACCAAGGG
>BGPR01026430.1:0-13202 GCA_013235015.1 Araneus ventricosus | reverse complement strand
GTGTGTGTGTGTGTGTGTGTGTGTGTGTGTGTGTGTGTGTGGTTTCATTGCTTAAACAAATATTTAGCTGCATATTTCTTTTTCATTGTTATGATCTGAGATAATTTCCTAATACATTTTGCTTTCATATTTTATTGCATCAACATTTTTGTGACATCTGTAAATCAAGCTCTCCGAAATATTGCTTTTCTTGCATTAAGGAATATATCCGTTTATCTGGATGGTTATGGTTGCCACGTTTTCTTTCTTTTCTCAGAATGTTTTAATCCAGCTAACATGCCTCTGGGAATAAAATGTGCTGCGTCATTTTAATGTTGAAATCAAATGCATATTTTACAAGAGGAATAAGAAAGTGAAGATAGTGCCAGTTATTTGACTCCATGAGGAACATCTATGTAGACACTGAACAAAAAAGGTCCAAGGTCACTAATAGAACATGGGTTAAATATCTACCACAATCTGAAGTTAAAATTACGTTTCGAAGAGAACCATGAATATAAAATGATGCAACACTCAATTGAAATCATATTCCCGGCGAACAAACTGGTCACCTAAGGCGGCTAGTTATTTATATTTCTGTAAGGAAAATGTTAAAAAATGAATATTAAGTTTAAGAATAGCTCTCTGATTTGAATTAGAACGAAAAACTTCAACACATACCTAGAAAATTTGCGTTATTGGATAAGGAAATAATGTTATAAATAAAAATAGCTTGAAATATAAAAGCATTATATTTTATCCTTCCCATATTTATATTATATATTATTAGTCATATAATATTTGATATTAAATATTACTTGATAATGAAATATTATAATACAATAATGTAATTTAGGATGAGGCTAAATTAAAAATCAGCCATTCCCAGATTAAAAAATATCCATCTTAAAAAGATTTAAACCATATATTTATAACTAGCCATTTCATTATTATTATTTCTTTGAAATCTCTTCTAAAGACGGGTAAGAAGATTAAAAGTACATTCCTTTCAATTGCAGGTAAGTGCGATTACTCTATTATCACTTGCCATGAAAAAAGTCTACAAAAATCTGTTGGGGCAATGCAAATGCAAGAAAGAACAGCGTTTTCTAATATTAGAAGAGGTTTGTGTTAATTAAATTTTGGGAAAGAACTAAAATCAAACAAAAAATTCCGCGTAATTATACATTCTTATAAGCTTACTAATACTTCAAGGTTTCATTTGCTTCTGAATAAATTTGCATATAAGAGAACTTTGAATTGTTTTTCCTCCTTTAATCTTCATTGCGGAATTCATTATTAAATGATAATGTGATTATGCAAGCGTGTTTCACTTTTATAAAACACCTCCTATTTAGAATTGAATAGGTACATCTGAAATAATAATCCACTCAGTGGTAATGCATATCTGGAATTCAATTGAATTTTGTTTAATAAAAGACACGATTTCCTTCCGACCTTAGACAATAATTAATGTATCAGATCTGAAATTTCCTTCCTAAACACTTTTCAAGATTGAGTACGAAACTTTTGTGTTTTCTTCTGTATTAATCAGTCTTTTAGTTTTCATACGGTACTTCAAATTTTCGGGGCATACAGTTACAATACCAAAGTACTGAAACTGATATAGCATTGCATTTTGTTGAAAATAAGCAAAAGAATTTGTTTCACAAGTTTTTATCAGCAAATATTAAAGATGAAAATTTAGTAACATTTTAAAATTTATTCTATGAAATATGAAGCTTTTAGATTTTATTTAATTTTGGTTCAATTATTTTAAATAAATTTGCTCAAAATTTTCTTTGGAATAAGCAGCAATTTTTCACGTTTAAACAATAATTCTTTTAAAAGCCTATGCTTGGATGTCAACAAAATATCTGGGAGAATAATACGAAACTTAATGGATAAATACTTCAATAAGAACTTTGATCAATATATGTACTGTGATTTCTTTCATTTTTGGACAGAAAAAATAAATTCTATTAACTGCTTGCCATAAACTCTACATCCAAATACTGTCCAAACTTTTTGTCGTTTCATTTCAGACTCAATTGCATTTCATCATCCATTAGTTTGAAAACTTAAATTTATGTTTAAATAAATATTAATTAATTATAAAATTTTGGATTACTTTTATATAAGCTGAAAAATATTGATGATTATATAAATTAGACTCGGAAAAAAGCACACAAAATATTTCAACGATTATAATAAAATAATACTCTTTTCTAAACATGAATATCTTGAAGATCCCTTCACAAATTTTGCAAAAAATTGTATATTTCTTTTCAAGTGGTAGCCAAAATATGAATTTAGGGATTACTTTACGTTTATTATTACGTAAAGTATCCCATGAATTGTAAGAGCTCTCATCGTCCTCCAGATATTCAAACCTAGTTTCTAATAATGAATTTTAAATCGGATTATCTTACTCTGACCACAGACCAACTTTCAATGATATACAGGGTGCCCGATAATTGTGGGGCGCATTTCATAAATTAATAAAAGAAAACCCTAATAATGTTACAACAAAGCTCGTATCTGTATGGAATTTTACGTTCTTTAATGAGTGAATTCACATGTGAAAACTGAATCTCTTTTGACATATTTAAGAAAAACTAAAGAAGGAAACCAGAAATCCCTCATCGGCTTCGACCGATCGGTAACCATTGCGAATGGAAATCTCTCTCTGTAGCAAATTTAGAACGCCGTGTTACCTACCTGAAAAAACTTTTATTTGCTCTTTCATTAAAAAAAACTGTGGTTGTAGTATTATTAGGTTTCTTAATTAATTTTTGAAATGTGTTCCACAATTCCGTTAACTTACATGGTAATCGTTTCTAAATATATTAACTTTTTAGAAAAATTTTGAAAAGAATTTTTTTTTGAGAAAATTAATGTTCTCTATTTCAGACATTTGGACATACACTGCTGTAAATGACAAATTAAAATTTATTTTATTTATTTAACACGTTGACTTCCAATTACGAGTTAAGTTGTAGAAACTTTCCTATAATCTATTCTGATTGAATTAAATTAGCTTCTATGAACGGAAAACTGCAATTTGCCTTGACAGTCAACAACATTATTTTGAAATCTAAAGGCATTTAAAGTAACGTGGCGTAAATTTTTGAACGCGTTCAGGCAGAGGCGGCATCATGCCTGAGCAGGTTATATTTTATCGTTGTAAAACTTAAACCCTTTATATCCCGACGGTACTTAAAAGTACCACTTAAATCACGTTTATATCATCATAATATGGCCATTTTTCCTGATGGTATGCACAAGGACAGGTAGCCTGTAGTTCCAACAGCTAGCAGTTGATGACAGCGGAAGGTAGAAATTAATTTTTTTAATTATTAATTTAATTAATTAAGTTATTTTATTTAATTAAAAAGTTTTTCACTCTTTCCTGGAGCTATTCTGCTGAAAAACGTATTTAATGATGCAAAATTAAAATTCAAAAGTTGTTGGTAAACCAATTTGGTAAACAAAGGGTTTAAAGTATTCTTCATTTCCAGCTGAATTTCCACTCCTGAAATTTTCCCTATTATTCTCAGCTAAGTTTCAAATTTCGTGTAATTTTAAAAGGAATTATTTATAACACAAAAATATTTTTCATAACTTGAATGTTTATGGTAACATTATTACAAATCTTTCTCTTCATCAAATTCCCTTTCGTATCAAACATATCTCTTATGAAATATTAGCCACATTAAAGATTTAAGAATTGCATTTCCATATATATGCCATTTATTCGATGCGTCTTAACACTATGGGAACTGGTCATATCACTCTCCAGGTATTTATTTACGGCATCTATGGCTTTTTTCAGACTTTCAAATCTTTCCACAAAACCATCTGTTAGGTATGCGCACTTGAAGCGCCACCTACAATTCAATCAAAAAATTACTCATTAGTTGATAAGATCTGAGTGGGTGCAGATGTCTCTCACTTTCAGCAAGAATATCAACAATCCAATTATACTGCAGCCACTCGTCCAAGCTTTTTTCCGTCTCTTTTTCACAAAATTCCCACCCGCCCTAGCTGTGGTTAAACCTGTGGAACTATATTTAACCATCTGCCTTTGCAGTGTGGTCATCTCATACAGTCGATTAATAACTATCCGCCCCTGCAGAATGGGCATGCTGTAATCACCCGCCTCAGCGGTGATTCAGTTCAGCAGTGAAGATACCCATCTAGCGATACCAGTTGTTTTTTATTCTATATATGTAGAGTTTTTAATAAACATTTACTTTTCTAATATCGATGACTTCATTGACTCAACACCATCTGATTTGCGTATTTTCTGAAGAAAAAAGAAGAGAGAGATCCTTCCCACACACCCCAGCCGTTTTCATTTCTGTTGATTTTTATTTAGAGTCTGCAGAATTACTGCAAGTTTGAGCCTGACTTGTTGGCTTAAAAAGTGGAAAATCAGAGTTCGCTGAAGCCTTTTTATATTCAGGCAATTTTTTTTTTGTTCCTATTCTGTGTTGCACCCTAAACGATAAATACACGTAAATTGGATTGAAGAAATCGTATTTTCTTAAATTCTTTTAAATTTCTTAAAATCAAACTGTATTATATTATAAAGAAGATAATTGAATAGTATATCAAATAAAAAAATAATAATTTATCCCGCCTACATCCTTCTGAATATTCTGATCAAATTTTACGCTGTAATAAATCCTTAAACAACAATTTCTAAAATACAGCGTTACTTGTGATGAATAAAATTCTGTCAAAAATAATTTATCCAAAACTAGTTTTAGAACAAATTAGCAATAATTTTTGAATTCCTTTAGTTGAATTTAAAATTTTATAATAATCTAAATTGAGAGTTTTAAAAAAATACCATATCTAACTTCTGAAAATATGATCAAACTTTTTTAATTCTTTAATATTTAAGACTCTGTTATTTATCCGTTTCATTACTTTTATATCCCCTAAAATTAATAATTATAAAACGAAATTATAACTATTCCTTTAACTTTTTCGAAATGAATAAATATTTTTTTGAAAGAAAACATATATCGGAAAATTATATTCTTCCAAAGAATATTTTTACGTCTCGATAAACTAACCTTTAACGCATCGATAATTGTTCGGTTTTCAGAAAAATGTCAGACATAAAAGTTTGAAAAGAAAATAAATTTAAAGAAATAAGTAATAAAACGGTTTTTTTAAATTTTTTTAAATGAACGCCAAAATGAAAATTGTCGAGGCACTTTTTTAAAAGAGTTTGATCACGCAGCTAAAAACAATATATTCGTATTTTTAAAACAAAAAACGAAGAAACGCATTTTTTTATTCCAGCCAAGAGGCACAAAAAATATTCCTTTTTGAATTGAGTCGAGACAGTTAACATGCGAACTTTTTTTTAGAAATGTGGGAATTTTGTTTGTAAATCAAACGATTCGCTTTTATATAAAAAAAAGCTTTAGCTGAAATATAAATATTCCTTCGAGAACTCAAGTTCCAGAACTACTTGCTTTCATCTCCTAGATAAACAGAAACTATTTATGTATCTCAAATTGCGTAAACCCATGAACTTGGCTTTCGCGAGCGAAGAACATCCAATATATCAACAAACCGACTGTTTTTGAGATCTGTTTTTGAAACATAATTTACTTCTGCGGGATGCATTTGGTGTTCGTTGCAGTGGAAAAGAGACGCCGCATCCGAAGGGTAAACAAAAGGAAGATAATCAGGAAGGCGTTTCTTGTCTTATGTACGACAAATGTAAAGAGTATCAGGGAAGGAAACTGATTTTTTTCCGCGTATGGTATTTCCCTAAACGCACGAGTATCAAAGCAAGCAAATATCGGGTGAACCGAAAAAAGTTTGTTAAAAAAATTGGTTGAATTTTAAAAATTTAAGAGAATCTGGAAAAATAAAACATAACGGAAAAATGATGGAGATACACATACCAGGGACAGACAAAGAGCCAGTACATCATTTCAGGGATTGAAGTTAGACGCAGATTTATAATTTTTGAGTAAAGATTATATTGTTACGAAAATCGTCTGATGGGTGTACAATGAAAGAATTCCAAAAAGCTGGATAATGGAAAAAGACGCTTTATTCTACGGAAGTTCCAGAAAAATGGAGCACAGATATCAAGGAAAACAGCACTTGTCCAAATTAGCAACACAAGCAGTAAATTACTAATTCTAACAGAGACAGCACGATAAATAGAGCTTAGCGTCTAACAATTGACCATCTCGCACTGCGAACCAAACTCCAAAGATATTCATAAGGAGTTCTCTCGGTTAAGCTCCTAATGTTATTTATAGCTTTCGGACAGGTCTTGGAGTCGTATGGAATCCTCTAGAAGTATCTCTATTCATAATAGGGCCATAATTATTGAATTTTCTAGAATCCTCATTTTGTCGCCACAATGTCGCCAAATTTGTTACCGAGGTCGGGCATCATTAATTTTCATTCCATTACGAATCTCTGAAAATACCTCTTTCCTTCCATAAGACTAACAGATCAGGGTAACAGTTTTTACAGATTCGTAACAATAGACTAAAATTCATTCATGTAGGTTGTTGAGCTTCCTTCTGAGCTTTCACGTTCACCGCGAGCGATTAAGTATATCGAAACCCAACACATTGGAACTCATTTGATTCAAAATTACTACGATTCTATTAGAAACCCATATGCAGACTTTCATATATCCAGTTCGTTGAGTGTTTGAGTGAATCTGTTCACAAACAGGCAGATACATTTGTTTTTTTCTGTACCAAGGAGGTCAAAAACGTGGAGTTTCGTCTCCGGGTCAATTACAATATGTTTTATTTGTGCATTTCGTTTACCACAATGCAAAGAAAGAAAATATGATGTGTAGAAAAAACGAAAAAAAAATCATAACAACATTAAAGCAGGCATTATAAATCTGTGTTGCAGAATTTGTCATCTTTTATCACAGTAACTTAAAATTCAAATGATTAAAATAGTGGACTAATTTTAAGGAAAATTATTTTTGCGTTAAATATGTGCAAACTTTGATTCCTCTGTTGTGTAATGCAAATTGTTTCAGTATTTGATTCAAAGATTAAAGCAACTGTTTCCAGAATCGTAGTGATTCATTCTTTCTAAAATTAAAAAATTACATACTTCTATATTTCTCTTTTACGCACTGACGGTCACAGATATTGGAGAAGAATGACTTTTTGATCAAGAGTCATTTAGCTCCAGAAATCATTCAGCAAATAACAGTCGAAGTGATTAATTAAAGCATAGAATGTTCCAAACTTTTAAAATTTTCGTAATTCAATGGCATAAAAAATGGTCAAGAGTCTCAGCGATTCGAATTATACACGAGAGAAACATTGCTAAGTATAATTTAAGAAGCGGAAAAAAATTTAGCACAACTTCTGCCTTTTTCTTTAAGAACTAGTTATTAAAAAAGCCGTAATGATTCCATATTTTTTGTAAATGAAGATTAATAAATTTTTATTAATTGTATTAATTCTTTTGAATTCTTTCACCATGCAGTTGTTCCTGCTACAAATTATACGATATTATTAACACAAATTAAGTAAAGCACCCTCTGATAAAATAAAAGTAGTATACTTCTAAGCTAATTTTATGCCAGCTTATAAAGAGAAAACTCAATGTATTTTTACGTTAAAAACACATGGTCACTGCTCAGCTTGCTCATAAGATTCGTATGGTTAAATGCTTTGTTCATTCTTTTAGGCTTGTCTTATTGTTCAAAAACTTTTTATGAAAACTGCCTATTGGCCCAGTGGTTGGGGAGTAAAAAAAGATCGAATTCGGAATTATTAGGAGAAAGCTGAAAATTGTTTTAATCTCTTTAGTTCAGTTCTGTTATGAACATATTAAGTTTCTCCCCTCCTAATAGGTGAGCTTTAGCCTCTCAGTGCAGTTTTGTAGTCAGAAAATAGGTTATTCTTAATTAACTTAGCGTTATCTCAAAAACAAATGTTTCCATCAAAAACATTCTCATTCAAATTTAGTAGAGGTTGAAATACTCAAAAAATGAATACTTACACTTATTACATTCACTGTAAATAAACACAACTCTACTTCAAAATTTTGCCTTAAGGTATCCGACTTTGTTCGGACACATTTTTTTGAAAAATAACTTATATATATTTTTTAATGTTATTTTTCAACTGCATATGTTTTAAAACTATGAAAATATTGTAAAATTATGCTTTCAAAATAATATTTTTTTTAAAAAAACTGAGAAATTTGAAGAAAAATGACTAAAATATTTGCCTTAAGCTAACAGCCATAGACAAAATCATATTCTAAGTATACATAAATCCTTGTAGGAGTACATTTTTATGACAGTTATCTGTGTTATGCTCTAAAATCTTTCTTGTACTTCAAAATAGTTTTGAGATATAGCCGAACGTAGTTACTAAACTGGTAATTTTTCATAAAAATGCATTTCGTTTATATTTAAGCACTTAAAATTAATACTTGATTTGGAAATTGACCTTAGTTTTTAGAGGAAAACATCAAGCATATTACAGAAAACAATCTCAGAAAATTTCATATCAATACTTGAATAACGTTTTGAGAAATCATTGTTACGGTCGACAGTTTTCCTCAAAAATATCATTTCTCAGAAAACACATTTAAAGTTTTCATGCAACATAAAATAATGCTTACAGTTCGGTAATAAAACAGCTGTAACTCCATTTGTAATTCCCGTAGAGTAAAAAGTGAGACAGTTTTAGAAAGCTGATTAAACAGGCTACAAAATTAAGTTATAAAAGTTTTTTTTGATAATTTCATCAAAAACGACGATTTTAAACCAGTCGGATACCTTAATCGCAAATCAAACGCCTGAAGCGAAATCTGACTAAAGATTGAAAAAATGAACTACTTCAACAGTAGAAAGGTTGTTTAAAAACAACGATATTTGTTTTAGCATTTATTATTTAACATATCTGAAGCTGTATTAAATACATTAAAATATTTTAGATCAATTTCATGTTTTTTTATGTTCAAGTGTTCCAACTACATATACCCAGCCTAGCTCACATAGAATGGACAGGAGAAACTTAATATGTTTTTTCCAGACCTATACTTTAATCGACTAAAACCATTTCCAGCTTTCTTTAAATTAATTCCGAATTTAACTAAACAATCACTGGACTGTTTGGAAAATCCACACCAAAGTTGAACCTACAGGTATGCACGGAGAGAGTGTTCATGTGCATCTGCTATAAAAAAAGAAAGCAGAGATGCTAAATTGAAATTATTTTTTTGTTTTTAAGTAATTTTTGAAAAAGGTGAAATCTCAAAGAATTCAGTGTTCCCCAAGGACAGTGAAGAAACATTGAATTCTTTGAGATTTCACAGCATCTGGAAATTCAAAAGATTTCTTTTCAAAGATATAAAATTAAGTTGTAAATTTTTTTTCTTATTTAATAAATTTAGTTGAAGTATTTTAGGCATGATTTTTTTAAAAAAATTTCATTGTTGCAATGAAATTCAAATCGTTTTCATTGTTTAAACAAATATTTATGAACGTGTTTCTCTTCCATTTTTGAAAACAAGGTTTTTTTTTTATTTCATCCATTTTCCTGCGAAATATGTATATAAAGTCCTCTAAGGTAGTAAATATGTTAGGAAATATATCAAGTAAGCTGAATGATTATGGTTGATATGTTTTAATTATTTTTATCAAAATATGTGCAGGGCAATTTTAATGTTGAAATTAAATGCATATTTTTCATGAGGAATAAAAAAGTGAAGCGACGTCGACAACGCGCAATTAAATGTTACATGATATGGTCAGTTTCTTGACTTCATTAGAGACCTTCATGTAGATAATAAACAGATGTACAAGGCTACTAAATCAACGCAGATTAAATTTTTGTCATAACTTGAAGTTTAAATTACTATATTAAGTAAGCAATTAATGTCAAATTATGCATAAAAGATTAAACTGAAATTATATTCCGGCTAAAAGGCTGGTCACCCAAGGCGGCTAGTAATAAAATAAAGAAATATCCTTATAAGCTAATAATATATCATATTGTGAAAAAGAAAATCTACTGTATTTCTACATTAAACATTCAAGTTAATGTTTCCAATTACACATAAAATTTGTCTGGTTAAATATTTAATGAATCTTTAAGTAAGAATTTCCAGCTTAAATATTTGAATAATGCAAATTAAGAAATTCCTGGCTAAGGAATTTCATATCAATTATAAATACTTTGGTAAGAATTATGGCAATTTAATAGTTTCCTAACTTCTTCCACAACTCAGCTCAACTATGAGACTCTTCCCATTCGGCTATTATCTCAAGAGAGAAAAGCACTAAAATTTGCGAAGATTTTTAATTAAAAGAGGCGATCGTTTTATTGCACCTTCCAGTAATTTTAACAACTGCTTTAACAGCTTTTAAATGATACGTAAACACCTAACTTTGGAACCATGAGAAGTTTCTTAGGAGAAAAAAGTCTTCTTCTTCGAAAGTTGGGAAAATATTGTAATTTGCAAGAAATAATTGATTTAAATAGTGGTTGCAACTTAATAACAGCTGGGCATTAAAGTTTGGCTTGATCGCAAACTCCTTATTCTTTTCTAAGCACTCAGGCGTTCACCAAACTGAATACCCTTCTTTCGCTGTATTAATCATCGGCTTTTGTTTTGTCCATAAATAAAAGCCTCTAACAACCCTTAATTATCGAAGTAGTTGCTCGAGTATTAAATCAATCCATAAACTCGGCAACTAACGATTAATTTCTGTTAAATTGCAAAATATAGGAAATGGAGGGAAAGAGTTCAGAAGTAATGAGGCAAATGCGTACGCAAAAAATATTGATACTGAGGGTATGTAAGATGATTAATGCATTTTGTTACTGCTTAATTTTTATATTAATATTTTGTAGGCAATACTGATATGAAAAATGCTACTTTTCCGTGACGCGAATTTTAGTATTTTTGGTTCAGAGATAAAATACAATCCTAAAATGAGTTTATGAATAAAACACTCTCAAAATTGCTAAACATTTATGATTGAGAACAAGTTTAAAGAAAAGAATTTAAACAAAAGAAATTGTAGTACCAATATATGTCATCTTTTAAGCAGCAGACACGCAATACTTTTTTAGAAAACCATTAATCAGTTTGAAAACTTTTTGATGGTTTTTTTCTACTATTCGTAATTTAACAATAGCTCTTACATCTTAACAATATGAAATGTTATAATTTACCATATATATCTTTTCTTCGCTCATTTTACATATGAAACTCTCCTTACAGAAAGGTACAATGAAGAGCTTTTTTTATTTTTTGTGTCTAAAATATATGTTTCTGCCTGTTTTCCTACATCTGGACGAATTTGAATAACAAATTTTAAGGTATGCGTCGCCAATAAATCTCAAGAGATTTGGTGAAATATTTTTTTTAAATTATTAATTTGTGTTTCGCATTTGAACAGCTGCGAATGCGATTCATTTTTAGTGATTTTCTAAATAGTTTCCCCATCATCACACAGATTCAATCGACTTCGAAACACAAATTAAGCCAGCATTCCTATCAATAGCTATGAAGTAGGTGGACTAAACGTCTGAAATTCGAATCAGTATATTTTTTATCTCAAATCTTGGCGTTTCTATATTTCTTATAAACCAAACTTTTTGAATGATTTTCTTGCAACATCTTGCGAAATGCTCGTTCTTTATTGAAACAAGTTACAATTATTTTTCTTCAATACGAATAAACTATCTACAAACTCAAAAAATAAACCTAAATAAAGAGTGCATTTTGTTACATATATGAATTAGTCAAATTTCTCTCTCTTTCTTTCTCTCTTTTATCGAATTGTTTTTCGTCTTTCTCCATCGCCAAAATCGGATCGTATTATTGTAAACCAAGTTTAAAGTGGCATTACGGACACACCAAAAATTAATTATTAATCATGCTTTGATATCGATATTTATAAACAATTCTCATTGATTTCAAAAAGTTTTAATAAAATTTTTCAAAAATTTTGAAAATTAGAATGAATAAAATCATTTGAAAATTGAAAATTCCGTCGATTCCAGTATGTCCTATAGAATCAACGGACATTCATCCAAGAGGCAATCTAGTTAGAGAGGAAAAATTACATTTTTTAGATAAAATTGCAACGAAACACCATTTTGTGAGAAATAGAATTTCCATAGAAAATTATAGAAAAAGAAATTAATTTGTAGAACTCACTCTCGTTCTTTGTATAAAAGTAATAATTTGACGAAATTTTATATTCGAGAACCACACGCATTAAACATAATAACAATATATTAGAAAAAGATAAAATATTTATCATGAAAAATTGGAGCCTATAGGCTATCAGAACAGGGCTAAACGTACCAGAACATCACAGAAGGAAATTCAAGAGTTAAGCGGCCCTTATAAAGCTGCCCTTCAATTTTCATATTAATAGCAAATATTTCTTATTTATTCATAAAAAATTCGTTATGAGAAACAAGTTCTTTTCTACTCCTCAAAAAAATATTTTTCAGAAATTTTCCACCTTTAAAATAATACCCAACAATGCATTGTTCCTAATTATCAGAAAAATTATTGCCACCTCATTAGCGTATAACTTTAATATTAGTGGGACATAAAAGCCTCTCATCCTAGAAAGTAAAAGTTGAACTTCATAAGTCAGCTAAACATGGTACTCAAGAGTGATTACAGAGACTAAAATCGGAGATTGGGAAATATATAAAGTCATATCAATACAAATGAGCGCGGTCTGGAAAAATAAGGTCTCATTTCGGTTGGAATTCTGAAATTCATTGGAATTCCAAAAGGAAATATTTTTCTAAATCATCAAATCAAATTTCAAGAATACACAGAAACATATAATGATGAAAGATAAAAAACGTTTAAAGATTCTACACAAAGAAAATCACCAAATTATGCTCTTCTTTCTATTCTAGTACCATTTTAATTTTTGTCATTCTAGAATGAATAATAGGACAGAAAAAATGAGAAGACTTTTGGTTAATAAACAATAAAAGAACAGAGTCTTTTTAAATGTCTTATTCGCTTTTTTACAAATATAAATCTACACTTAATTCATAAGGCGGCGTAATGTTTTTATATGCTTAATGTTGTTCTAAAGTTAGCATCATCGACCCAGATGTTCCTTTTAAGTGGCCTGACTCTAGCCTTCTTTGGCACTCCGATATCCTTTTATTGAATGGTAATGCTGTTTTTTGGCAACTGTC
>BGPR01026429.1:0-21525 GCA_013235015.1 Araneus ventricosus | reverse complement strand
GGAAGTTACGCATGTATTTGCTTTTAAAAAATAATTCAAGGAAGGACATTCTTTTATTTCGATATTCATTCAAACTTCCTTCTATCAGTGTTTCGTTTCCTTGCCAAAAATTTCTAAACAACAATGATTAAATGTGGATTTAAACCTCCGTGTAGAAAGAGACTTTCGCTTCGGAACATTTTTTCCGTTCCAGACGGCTTGTATAATCAAGTGCCCTTATTGACTGACATGCCATGGCTAACAAAATGAAGCTCTACTATCCACAAGCTCCATGGATTATTTAGGGACTTGTGTTGCGTGAAACCTCCTATTTGACAGCTGAAAAAATGTATGAAGTGAGTTTGTTGTTTAATCGACGGGCAAGACCTCTACAAGAAATTCGTCAACACTCAAGAAAAAGTTTAGGAAAAGCTACATCCTGGATAGAAGAGTGTTATATTCTTTGCATTTGGATCCACCTAAAGATCGAGAGTCAAGTTTGAGGGTAGTCACAGATCTTGACGGTCTTACCGTGGACCCTCAGAGCATTTTTTTTTTTGTGACACAATATATACATGACCGACCTTGACTATGAGGAGTCGATTCGCGAGTTTGTTCAGCTATCGTTTGAGCAAAGCAAGATTCGAACCAGGGCGTGAGGGGACTGCTGAGAGTTGATGAAGCATGCTGTGAGTTGTGAATTGCCTCTAGATATGCGGAAAGAATTTTTCGTTCTGTTACGAAAAAGTGTACGATCCAGATGTGGTAAGAGAATTTATTTCTTGGATGCATAATTTTACGCAGTGGTTTTTCGGTTATTATAAACGAATGATCTCGATTTATCTGCGTCATGATCGTCAAACAGCATGTTTTATCGATAAATGATTGTAGTCGATGCTATAAACTGGTCTATCGCTTGCTCGAAATACAGAGAAAATGTAGATTCTGCTAAGATATCAAAAATCTGCCTTTATTTCTGGACTTTGATTATAATCTCATTGTTGAAGCTTGTGTTAAGCAAAGGTGAGTTATATTTAATCCGTTTTATTTTCTCATGTCAAAATTACTTATTTTTACCATAATATAATTTTTTTTGTGTGTGATGATTTTTCTTGACCATGCCTAACAGTTTTATCTTATTATAGTAACTTTAAATAGTGAAACGTTTTAAAAAATTGTTAGATGCAAATGCATTTATGCTATTCATTAAATATGTTGTTGTTATTCATGAAATGTGTATTCATGAGTATGTAAACTTTGCACGGGGTATTTTAGACATTTTTTACCGTGTTTCACTGATTCAATGAGAACCAATGGCTCATAGTTATTGAATATAAATATAGCTATTGTGTTACAAAAAAAAGAGACAACGGAATTGATTTTTTGTTTTGAGAGTTTAAACTGTCTCGCAAGGACAGTTTAGGTCAAATGAAAATTTTGCTCAAGATATACAAAAGTAAAGGTTTTAAATTATACTGAATAATTCCTTCTAGCTTTTGCCCCAACTATTCGGAAACGCGGTCAGATGACGGATGACACTTGAGCTGGAACCCCTCCGCTTCTGCACCACACCAGCGGGAGGACATTTGTCCCTGACGGATTTAATCGTGCACCAGACCCGCTGACGAAGGTTCTTCTGTGGAATCGGGGTTTCGAGCTCTGAACCCTTCGGCCCCGAGGCCGAGACCTTACTTACCACAGGCCACGGCGGCCTTGTTAATTTTAGAAGGGCCATGTACTAGAATTTATCAAAAATAACTTCAAGCATCGTTTAAGCGAATTTCAGAACATTATTCTTAGCATTTTTTTATCATGTTTCAAAATTCGCTTACAGATCAAAATGGTCCTCTTTTGCAGTTGATTGAATGTCTCACGTCAACAACACTGGCAAACTCCTATTAGAGTATTTAGATTGTGTTGGTTATATAAATTTTTACAATTTTTTGTTAAAATTACTTTTAGATTTGAATTTTGCATTTTTATTAATCAATGAGAAAATGAAATCATTTTTTTTTAAGATGGTCCGTTGCCATCAAATGTTCGGTTATTTTCGTTTTGTTTTAATATTCGTTAAAACTGCTTATATTGTTATAAAGATTAAATAAAACCAATAAAAAATATCTGTTTTGCCTGCAACAGTGAGTGAACAGCGAGCCAAGCATACATTGGACAACGGATCGATATTATTTTATATCTAGAAGATTTGTGCCAGTCTAAGACTGGCCTGCTTCTGCCAACAATTTCTCAGTTCTGATATCGCAGATTTACTAACGAAAGTTGTTGAAGAAAATCTCATGCATGTTGGCAGAGTGCTGAAGAAATTTAAAAAGCATGGAAAAATAGAAACCGATGAATCACTAATACTTCAATTGTTTTGTCAGAGTAAAAAAATAATGCAAAATCCACTAACAGAAAACAAAATAAAAAATTATGAATTGATGAATGCAAATCTTAAGTAAAAAGGAGCCTGCGTAAGAACGGTTAAGTGGAAAAATATTAAGTATCTACTCAAAATTAAGTATGAAAGAAAGAAACCTTATGAGAAACTGAGCTATTCTAAGAAGTTCTGTGCGCATGAATTAACAAAAGAAAGAAAACGAAAGGTATATCGCAATTCAATCCGATGAATCAACATAAAATAAAAAAGAAAGAAGCAAAATAAAGAAACGAAAAAAATGCCAAAAGATTATTTTAGGAATATAAATTACCTTGCATTAAGTATTAAATCATTCCGTATCCACGTGTGTATGATAATTTGTAGGCGGGCTGTCTCAATCTGAATCTTCGGCACGTAGCCAAATCACAACCACGAGCTGGTGATGTTAGAGCGTCACTGATCAGTGAGAGACATATCTGCTATTATATTATTAATATTATATCTCATCATTTTGACCAAGAGCATTTATTATTAGTTAATCAAACAAAAGTTTAACAAATTGTATGCCAAAACTCTATTATTTCTTTTCACAGAAAAAAGGTTATTTTAATATGATAACATTAATGAAATATGAAAGAAAAGGTTATTTCTGGAATTTTTTTAAATTAAACTGAATAATTAAGTTCTAATTTTTATTAATTATCTTTTTAATTAGCGAAATTTATTTTTATTGGATTTGCACCTTTATCGCAGTCAACTCAATATTCAGATGCAACAATCAAAGCCGAGAATTGCAATCGTTTAGGTGAAAGTAAAAAAAAAAAACAGCGTCCCCAAAAAAAAGGGACCGTGGCAGATAATGGCTTAAACTTCCTTCTATATTGTACAAATTCATCATTCTAATTATTGTTTAAATAGGAAGATATACGTCATCCTTAAGCAAAAAAGTCAGTAAATGAAAGCTATAGCTGAGATATAATACCAACTTAAACTTAAATAATTTTGGGTCATTATGATAAATAGTAAAAATTATTTTACAGACTTCTAGTCTCTACGTTTGGTTTACTGATGCTTAGATAACAAGTTTATGCCACAAAATATTTAATATGGAAAGACTAATAGTTTGCAGTAGTGCATCAAAAATTATTTGTGGACTGATGATTTTGTCTGAAAGTTGATCATATAGTCTTAGGTATGGCCTTTATCCGATTGACCAGTTACTCCCAAACGGGCCCTGCGTCAGAATGTTATCAACTCTCCGCTCAGTTCACGGGCGAAACTAAGTGTGGGCAAGCCCCAAAAAATGTTTGGAATTATGTTTTGCCGGTTTGACAGAGCCAGATTTCCTATAGGGCAACTTAGGTCCTGCATATGGCTCAGCCATAAGGGGTCGCATGTACAGGTAAGAAATAGCAACCAAATATTTTAAACGTTTTTCAAAGTGCCATTTTCTGTGAAAGCTATGGAGTAAATTGGATGTTTTCAAATTTGCCTTCATTATATTAAATATATTGATCGACATTTTTTTGTCTTCTTGTGGACTTATCGCCTCTGGCCTTTGAACTTATTTGCATTGAAAGAGATTTAAAAATATATGCATGCTTCCACGACCCTTCAACATATTCACGGATGAAAGCGCGAACGAAGAAGTTCCAGTAGGTATTTCAGACGATTTCAAGAAACGTTCTTATTATGTTATCCATTAAGTAGTGTAATTTGAATTAAAAATGTAATTTGTTTCAAAGACTACAAAGATTGTAGTCTTAAGTGTTCATATATGTTTCAAAAATAAAACTATTATACAATTGAATTAAAAATTATTTATTAACATTTTGAGAAGGGAGGGGGCTTACTATATATTTTGGCCCAGGGCGTGGAAATGTAAACTGACACTGCTGTCTGTGAACGTGATAATCTAAAACGCTAAGAGCTAAGATGAATATCGTAAGAATCAGTCGATGTTAAATCTGTATGCAGTATATTAAAATGAAAACAAATCTTTTGGTGATTGATTTGAGCAATTGAGAACAAGAATTCTTAAATTTTTTTTCTTCATTTGTGTGTACGTATTATTATTCAATCGGGATACTTCACACATTATTTTGTCCATTCCTGTAATATTTATAGTTTTGTTTGTCTGGCCGTGGTGGCCTAGTGGTAAGGTCTTGGGGCCTATTGCACATTAATTGATACGTAGTGGCCAAACGTCCTCCTGATGGTGTGACGCGGAAGCTTGAGGGCGTGCCAGCCATATTTCTTCATTTAAGTGGCTGTCCAAAATTACGAGGTCCATCCCAAAATTGCTGGATGTTAATATAATTAAATTGTAATATTTATGCCATTATTAAAAGGTTAACGGTACTACCGACAGACCTGCTTTTTTCAAGCGATTACTCGCCAAAGTTGGTATTCAATATAACACGGTTAGGGACCTAATTGGTTGGCGAAAGTTCAAGGAATCCAGGAACCCATGGCGACCCGCCAACCCGAAAGGGTATAATGTCCTCGAATTCCAACGGCGCCCCGGACACGGTATTTTGGTCCTCTCATCAAATTTGACTTTAAAAAAGTGAAATAAACGGTATTAAAGTTTTGTGAACTTTACCAGTGGCATAAACGAGGATAAGTGGCATCTAGATCATAATTTGATTTTTTTACCTCAGTCCTCATCAGTGACTTAGCAAGCTGCAATGATGTCCGACATGGATTGTTTAAAAAGCCCTATCATAAAATTTACTTTAAAATGATATAAACTCATGTTTTGACTCCAGCCCCCCCAATTCTGAATTCCCTGGGTTTCAATACTCTTACCCCCCCCCCCAGTCACCAAATCCCTACCAGAAGCACCACCATGCAGTGTGTGGAGTGCCTGTGACTGACAAGCTTCCAGGCAAAGCAGCACTGTTTCCAAGATTACATTGGATCATGCAGTGCAAGACAGAGGGTCCTCGTTGTACTGTTATATATCATACACCAATACATACCTCCCAATCAGGACAAATATTTATTTAAGTCATGCTCGAAATTTTAAGAACACCTTCCTCATTTCAGAGCTCGTTTTATGATTTTAACTAATTCAGATGTAGTTCTTGCTTTATAACGATAGAATACTTGGCCAAGGTTTTTTCTTACAGCAAAGTTGGAACCATGAAACAAAGCAGCTGCAAGTGCCATTCAGATGCTGCTGGATCAGCAACGGAGTACATCTTCTTCTGCAGGTCCTGAGGGTCTTCGACCGGAATCGTAGAGTTGATAAAGAATGCCTGTATCATCTGGAGGGTCTGCCTGATTCCTTCTTCACATCCGATCAACTGATGTTTACTCATGAAAAAATTCCCCATCCCATGCGGGTGTCTCTCCAGGCTTACAAGGATATCGCTCGACGGAGCATTATTTCAGACTCCAAACCTCGGTCTCTACAGCACCATATAGTCGGTAGCAATCAGGAGAACATTATGCCGTAAATAAGATGCTTGCCTGAAAGGAATTTCAACTGGGACTCTGCCTGCCCAAGCATATCTAAGACTTTCGAAAAATAAAACTAAATGTCTGGAATCAATTTTGAGAACTGACGCACTCTCCCCAAAATTGAGTTTATGCTTTTTCACATTCTAAATTATGTTTACCTGGATTATTAAAGAAGTATAATTTTAATAAACTTACTAAACATCTATCATTGTTCATTGGTTTTCTTTTGAGGCCACCATGGACTTAGCCTTCTTTCGAAGTATCTGGCTTCAGACATTGTTATTTGTCCAAATGTTCTTTTCGGGCCTGATGTCCTTTTCAAGATTTTGGAGGTGTTTTTAAAACTAATTCACTGAGTATTTTAATGTATAGTTTATGTTACGCAGGGCCGGATTATCAAATAGGCAAATGTAGGTGACTGCCTAAGGTCCCGGACATTTTTTTGCGGTATTTTCAGGGTAATCTAATTTTGTACTTCCTTTGATTTACAAAAAAAGTCCTTTGTAATGAATATACGCAAATTAAAATCAAGTTCTCTTGAATCTTTAGAACATTACTGATAGGTTTTTTCATTTTTTTTTATATTTCCTAAGTATATCAGTGTGATCTTTTTTCTTTTCGTAGTTGCTTGACCGACTCCTATAGCATAAGTCCTGGTAAAATGTATTATAATTTTTTACTATTTTGTTTAAAATACTTTAAATTTGAATTTAAAATTCTCCTATTTTATATGCGAGATACTGGAAACCATGTCTCTCGAAAGAAACTGCAATAAAAAAAATATTTTATTTATCTTAGTTTATCTTAATATATGTTTCTCAAAACTGCTTGAATGGATAGAATATTAAAATTAATCAAAAAAATATCTCGTTTTGAAGGGCAAGGGGACCCCAACTTTCGTCGCCTACACCCCTACAGAGCTTAATCCGACCCTGATTACGTTATTCCAAAAAGATGGCACTCATCGGCGTTGATTGCCAGAATATGTCTCGTGAATTATGCTTATGTTTCTATATACGTGTGGTATCATTGCAAAGTATTTGCAGAGGCGATAACAGAACCAATTTTCTATTACTGTCTATTCCTTTTTCTGATTGAATCTTGTGAGAAATGTTGAAATGTTAGGGCTATTTGAATCGTTCATTGTTGAAAACAACACAAGACATTTTTTTTCAATACAGCAATTATGCTGTTTCAACATTCAAAAGTAGTATTTATATACGAGTAAATAAATGGCACGAGTCAAGTAAAGTCCTATTATATGTATATAAAATTCATCACTTTTTTTTCTTTCTTTGAAGCTCCCATCATTTTGATATATTACTGACTTATGTGAATTTGCCATCAAAGATTCAATTGTTTATTTAGTGTTTGTATTCCTAGGGGAAATATTAGGATTTTGCGAAATAAAGATTGTGCTTTTCATTGGTGTTTGGCTACTTATTAATGGAAAATATGTCCCGAAACATCATTGGACTTTCTCTGTTTGTGGTATGTAGTGGATATAAGTCATTTTATTATTTTTGGTGAAATAAAAAGTTTGTGATTACTGGAAATGGTGTTTAGTTGCTTATGAATGCAAATTTCATCCTGAAATATCTTTGATAAAAGTTCTCTTATCAGGTATACATATACTGAAACTTGCTCTAGTTCGAATTCACATCGTAGTAATTCAAATTCTTTTTTTCTCCGATATCTTGAATTTCCTATTTGCTATAAAGTTAAAACATAGTCTTTAATTGAATTTATTTGGTTAGTTTGAATTCAAAACTAGAAATTATGAACGTTTTATTTCTCAAGTGCCTTGTTAATTAAAATTACGTCTACATCTTGTGTCCCTTTTGAGCGCAATTGACTAATTTTTTTTTAAGGCCCTTAATTCCCCGAAATTACTTTTATGTACAATTTTAATTTTTTTTATCTTGTTAGATACTTGTTTTGAAGATTTATTGAACACCAACATTCAAAGTGCTATATATATTATTTATTAAAATTATTTACTGATTCTAATGAAAGTGTTAGTGTAAATTAATGCAAATTTTAATTGCAAATACTCTTTACTTTATTTATTAAAATTCTCTCCTGACAGCATTCCATATTTATTCACTTGTTTAGGAGGGTGGTATAGCTTTAATCTATTTCTGGAATGACCATACAAAAAATGCTCTTTCTCTGCTGACCACTTTCAGCATAACTTACCCCAAAAATATAATTGTCTTCTTTATTTCTGTTCACGTTCAACAACTTCCAGTATATTTCTAATATCATACAAATCATGCATGTCGTTTGGATACTATTTCTAAGAAAACCCATTTTCTGAACCAAAGTCTGTACCAAGGGTTAAAGCCTACCTATCAGGATGGAGGAAACCTGGTTTGTCATTCCAAACTTAAAACGAAGGAATAAACACAGCTTTTCACTTTCCCAAGTTACCCGACCAACTCCCCCAACCACGGGCTGGCAATCACCTAGTGCATCTGAATGATCGTGGTTCTTGAGGAAAGATAATATAGAGTGTTTAATGCAGTGGTCAGGAAATTCTCTTTAAAACCATATTTGAAAAGAATATAAGAGGGTTCGTCCTCTAGTATGTACCCATTTTCCTGACTTACCCTATTCCTTATGTTAATAGTTTTTCAAGTATTGTAAGAAAGTAAAGCATTTTTATTCTTTTACAAACATAAATCCAACTCCCTTCTTTTACTAACACTTTTAATGTAGCTCAGTTTGTTAAAATATATAATAAACAATGAATAATTTCTTTGAACTCGTCTTTAAAAAAAAAAAATCTATTGCTGTTTGAGCATAGTATGAACCTTTTCCTACATACGCATAATGTGATAGCGCGTAATAGAATCAGGCAAGGCCTCATTAACCCTTCAGGACCCTTAGTCAATGCTATTTTGGAAGCCCTCTCCTCTTACAATCCTAAACAAGCTTATTTTTTAACTTTATTTAATATATACATGAAGTTTTGCTATACATATAATGACATAAACTGAAATAATAATCGAAAAAACGTTTAAATCAGTGGATCACCACTCAGAGAGCTTTTTATTATTAAAATTTGAAATCTAGTATAGAAATTCTTAAACTAATGTCTAAACATAAATTTAACATTTAAAAATTTGAAAAATATAGTTTTGTTAGTATCTTAATGTTCTAATATAAAGATTTCTGAGCTGTTGATTTATGAATTAACAGCCAGCTGCGAAAAAAAAAAATTGACAACTTGATTTGTCAAACAAAATTAAAAGTAGGAAGAATACAAAAAAATAATGTTCTGAAATTATGCTAAACATCTTAATTTAATATGTTTGAGTAATATGGAGTTTGTAAATCACCATTAGACATCAAATTGAGTAACCTTGCAGTGTAATGCACCTCGGGACCCCATCCAAAAGCTGTGGGGCCCATAGGTATGGCCTACTTTGCCTATTTAGTAATCCGGCCCTGCAGCAAGGGAATTTATTTCAGTTCTCTTTCATATTTGGCTCTAAAGTGTGACTTAGAGCAATTATTATCTTCTTGCCCAGGGCGACCCTCAAAACTCCCTCTCCTATTACTAACCAATGAATTGCATGGGTTTTTTGTAGTAATACTAATACAGCCTTAATTCCACAATAAACGATTTTTTTCAACAGCAATTGTACAAATCAATTCAAAAGACTGTGAGGGAATGTATTAATTTATATATATGCGACGAATGAGAAATTTGCACCCGTGAGGAAAATGCCAATTTCTGTGTTTTATCAACAGATTGATCGTCAAAATGTTCGAAAACGATAATTAAAACTCATAAAATGGACTTAATTAATTAAAATTTAAGTTTTAAATTACCGAAAAGTACGTGACCTCAAAACGCTACGTAATTGGTTTGACGTTATTACTCACAACGCTGTAATGTTTACGTTTGTCTAGCGGCGTTCGTATTCTATTGACATCCAAATTTATTTCAACTCCGATCTTTAT
Organism: Araneus ventricosus; assembly: GCA_013235015.1. Classification (NCBI taxonomy): domain Eukaryota; kingdom Metazoa; phylum Arthropoda; class Arachnida; order Araneae; family Araneidae; genus Araneus; species Araneus ventricosus. The sequence continues at coordinate 11,729 of BGPR01026429.1, read as the reverse complement.
AATAATTCACCCTCTCATTCTCACTGTTGATTTATTTCTAAATGTTTATTCATTTTTACGAATAATGTCCGTAATACCTGGATTTACCAAAGGACAGTCGGACAATTTGCCAAAAATTGACAGCAGACGATGTTTTCGTTTTTAGGAAAAAACCCGGATTTCATGGGAGCGGAAATACGAGGAATTGAAACAAAAATTTATTTCTGCAAGTATGACCACACACACACACACGAAGGAAGAGCAAAAGAAACAATGTTTGCAAAAGAAATCATCGAAAAACATCAGAAATTAAGGAAATGCGAGAGCTTAATGTGAAACGAAAAAAGGGGGAGGGGTAAGTCAGGTATAGAAAATTAAACTATATCCCGGAAATACCACACCCACAGGAAAGATAGGCAAGAGAAACAATGTTTGCAGCAAAAATAATCCAAAAATATAAAAAAATTAAGGGAATGTGAGAGGTGAGACGATACCCCCCCCAAAAAAGGGGGTAGGAGCCAAGTACAAGAAAAATACAATTTAGGCAGAAAACACCACTCCCCCACAATAAACATGCATCAAAAACAACGTATGCTGCAAAAATCATTAAAAAATATAAACAATTAAAGAAATGGGAGAGGTTCAAAAAATTTACTGCAAACTAGTAACGAAAGGGTTACAGGCCGATTGCACCATTTTTTGGGAAGGCGCTAAAAATGCCAGAAATTGAATTTGGGCGGACAAAACCATTCTCCCACAAAATAAATACATTGGGAGCATCATTTACAAGTGAAAATAATCCGATACAGTTAAAATTAGCTAAATGCCAGACTTGTTTAATCTGACAAAGTGGAGGATATCAAACGTAAACAAACGATTTCCAAAACAGAAAATGATTCATAAAAAATGGACTAATTGTCCAAATTGCATAAATGATGTGTCGAAGCACTCAGGAGGAAATAGAGAATGATAATAATTATGGGATCTATTCTGGTACCCCCGGTTGGGGGGGGGGGCGTCACTTTTTCCGCACGTTAACAACGGGAAATGTGACGTCTCCCAACCCAACCGGGGGTACCAGAATAGACCCGTAAGTTTAAACAGTTGGGAAGAAGACTTTCCGCACTCGAAGAAAGCTATTGACCAAAGGGTTATAGCCGATTGCATCATATTTTGAAAAGTCACAAAATAAATGAAAAATGATATTCAGATGGAAAAAACCACTCTCCCACTAATTAAACGCATGAGCAACATCGTATGCAGGTGAAATTAATTGAATACAGTTAAAATTAACGAAATGCCAGACGTATTCAATCTGACGAAATGCCAGCTGACGAATGTAAACAAACCGATTGCTTGAAGACAAAGTGATCCATAAAAAATGAACTAATGGTGCTATTTACAAAAATTATAAATCAAAACACTCAGAAAAACATACTAAACAAAAAACATTTCGAAATCTTATTCTGTTTTATAAAAATCCTTTGTAGATGAACAAGAAACATATGCCACTTGCCATTTTAACGGCGAAGTCAAAGTGAACAAACCGTCATGGTAAGGTGTGACGTCACAAGTGGCGGCGTAGGAAAACTATCGTTTTTGAGATGAAGTAAATAGTGCGCACTTGAAATTGTTTTATTTTACCTTTTCGGGCTATAAAAGTAAAAAAGAAAGATACTGTCCATCACATTTTTTCATTTTCTATATTACAAAAATATAAACAAAAAACGTGCAAGTTCCTCATTGTCCGTGACGGTCAAGTGATTTGCCTACGTGCCAGAGGTTCAGGACAGACACTCTGTCTTCGAATTAGATTTTATTTATTTATTTCTTTTATTCTGCGATTATTTAATATCAAATAAGAGTTGTGTTTGCTTTTTCCCCCTCTGAATGTTGGAGAAAACTGAATCTTTTAGCTAAATTATATCTTCAAAGTGTCCATCTAGGCCAGTGGTTGGGTAGTTGAATTCGGAATTAATTAAAGCTGGAATTTTTTTAATCCCTTCAGTTCAGGTCTGGAATGAACATACTAAGTTTCCCCCTCTTACTAGGTGAGCTTTAGCCAGTGCGTGCAGATTTGAAGTCAGAAAATAGGACTTTTTTCAATAATCGAGCAATATCTCAGAAGCAACTCATGCCCTAAAAAAACATTGTGGTACAAAACTTGTAGAGCTTAAAATTTTGAATAAAATGAGTACCAACACTTATTATATTCAATCAAAATTAAGCTCACAACTGCTCTTCAAAATTTTGCCTAAATCGCTAAGCGAGAGCTTCAAGCGAGAAAAGACGAAGTTATCGGTTTACCCTGCCTCCAATTGTTATATAAACATTTTAAATTTGTTCAGGATGCTTTTATAATTATTTCAAGACTTTACTTAGTATATCATGAGGGAAAAGAATGATTATGATTTAACAAAGGAAATCATCACACGAAAATTTCAACAGTGGCTGAGAGCGCAATGAAAAACAGAGACTTTCATTTTAACACTTATTATTTCATTACGCATAATTGAAGTGATATTAAATAGATAAAAATGTTTTAGATGAATTTTAATTTTTTCGATGTTGAAGGTGAATCGTAATCATTAATGTCAGTTTGCTTATTGCCACTTTCTTCCACTTGCAGTGTTTGGCATTCTTCCCCCAAGTTAACTTCTGAAATTATCTCCTCCATCCCTATATCGATTTCAGCCTCTTGGTTAGCTTAGTTTGTAATGATGTTATCATCTTCTGGAGAATTGGTATACCCTTGCCCTTTGCATTGATAGCAAATTGTAGAACATTTAATGCCAGATTTCTTACAGGTGGAAGTCAAATTACACCCTTTTGCGCACTTGCATGATATCATAGAGAGAAGAGCTGGTTCCTTGTGGATGGTGACTGGGAACAATCCATGTTTGGTTTCTTTCTAACCCCAATCTAAGGGGCTTTAGGCAAATCCACTCCAAAGTTGAACCTGTAGGTATGCACGGAGAGAGTGTTCACTTGCAACACACGATATAACGGAAATCCACCATTAACCACATAACATGCTGAAGTGAAATGCACATCAGTCGCAGTAGTAAATAAATTATAAAATTCTGACTTGCGGGTTTTGCGCAGTCCTCCTTCATCAAAGAGACTCAAATTCAAAATATTTCTGTAACTCTGCATCAGACTTTTTTAGGAGAGAGATTCTTCTGAATATTGTGTCAGGATTCATAGGAATTAATTCATAACGAACTCTCACCTTGGAAGTGAAACCACGAATAGGCATTACTCTGTTTTTCCGTTTAAATTAAATTCCTTTTAATTAATTTCCGCTTAATTTTTCTTTAATTCGAAAGCTAAAGATTTAAGAATGGCTTTTTTCAGAGCAAATGTGATACATCGAATGTTTTAAAGGTAATACAATGCTTGGTTATGCTGTTGCTGGACGTTCGACGCATTCGAGAAATTTCGAAAGGCAAAAAAATTTCTTTTCATTTATTTCTGAAAGATCCTGATGTTCGAAAAATTATTTGGAATTTATAGATGTAAAAGAAAGGATCTCTTTAAATCAATGTTTATATACATATAAAAAACTATAGAATTGAAATTATTTTTGATACAATCGTGTTTAAACTATATTTTCAACCATCGAATTTAGCAAAAATACAAAAAGAGGTGTGTCAACAGTTTAAGCACACGAGACATTTATTTTTTACAGTCTAGTTAAAATAAAATGATAATACTTGATTATTGTTCCTTTTTATTGAATTGCGTGAAATAGATTGTTTTTCCATCACTAACACTAAGTTTTGTATTTGTTATGGCTTTAATTCAAACCAAACATCCTCACTGGTCGATTTCAGTACTTAAACTGAAGAATACGGCTCACTATTCTGATAAACTAAATTTGTGAATTTACCCTAAACGTTTCCTATGAAGTTGTCTAGACCACTGAAAATTTATTCTATGCTGGAGCTAAGAGACTGTGACGTTGATATGGAGGCATGCATTGAAGGGTTGTCATGTTGAAAAATCAAATCTTTTCCGCCAAAAATTTCCACAAAAAGAACCAAATGTCTCTTGGCAGTTTTCAGATTCTTTTCAACCCTGAGTAAGGCTAGAGATGTCTGACTATTGAAACAAACCGCTGCCCATACCATCAGAAATCCACCACCACATTACCATCTAAACATGCTTCTTAGTTCTTTTCGAAGATCATGCCAATAGCATGCAATCCAATCAGGTCCGTGAAAATTCCATTTTTTTTTATCGCTGAAAATAACAATAAGCCACACATCACCAAATGACGTATGCTGTTTGGCCTACTGAAAACAAGCTTCTTTGTGGTGTGGTGACAAGCCAGGTGACCGAGGCAACTTGCGGTTTTTCGTATACCCCGATACCCCAGTTTTTTTTCGATATTTGTCCTACAATGATATTTTTAATTCGAGAAAGAGAAAAATTCCAAGATTCTGATGTTCATGTCATCGCAAGAGCTGGTCACTCGTGTCCTTCAAGACGAGATTTTCGTTTAAAATTTTTACTACAAGTTAATATTTGATAAATTTCACGTTTTGGACTCTTTAAAGCAGCTGCAATTTCAGGGAAATTGATTTCTGCTTTGCTTCCATGCACCAGATATTTTATGCTTCCTAATATGAAAATTCTTTAGACCTACTCACTTTGAACTAAAGTCCAACAAACAATCAGTTTCTTCTTTTATTCCTAGATATCATATAGGTGCGCAACTGCTTGTGTGATTTCATTAATTTGCATGAAAGCAGTTTTGCGCTTAAACTTTTGAAACAGCAATTTTCGTTCCATTCGCAAAACTTCTGATTAAAAATAAATGTTAAAGTTAATAATGTTTAATATGATTTTAAAATTGCATTTTTTATACATATAAATGACATGTTGAAATGAAGTGGATATTTGAAGTTTCATTTTAAAATTATTGTTGTGTTTGAACTTTTGACAAGCACTGTAGCTAATTTTGTAACTAAATATTTAAATTTTATTGTCTACCTCCAATAATTCGGGCTACTTTTAGTTGTCTATAAAGTTTCAGCATTCTCTCCACCCTTTTTCCACCCAGTCGCCGCCACTGTTTCGCACATCATAGCAAAGTACTTTCAGAAGCATTGAGGGAACCAATTTCTCAACTGTCATTCCCTTCTTTTCCTCATTGAGTCCTTGTAAGGACAGTTGTTATTCACATGAAATCATTGAAACGTATTAGGGCCAAGTTTTAACTACGCAAGTACGCACAACCATAGAATTTAGATTAATTATATTTATTAACAATAAATTTCCAGAGAAACAGGGACGGCCTTAGGGGATGTGGGACCCAATTGGAAAAAAATATTGGTCGACATTTTTTTTTCTTTTGTAAGAATTTAAGGATTTAAAGTTACGAAAAAGCGAGTTCTTCCCTCAGAATTCTCGTTTCCTGGCACAATAAGAAACGTTTTGTGATTCGTTGTAGAAAGAGCATGTAATACGGGCCTCCGCCTTTCTTCGGTCTGGAATCTAAATTTTATACAGAACTACGATTTTGGTGACAATGATAGATTTTTTAACATGTTGCGTTTGTGTTTTAGGGTTCTCTTGCCCACGAACAGACAGACACTTTGATGTATTTGGTCCAAAATTTGATACAGTTTTACAATTCTGATAATAAAACTGTATACCAAATTTTAACCTTCTAGATCTCTCCGCTTTTGCATTAACGTCTCCACATACACACGAACAGACAGACTTCCCGTACACGTAATGTGATAGAAATCTATAATTTTGGTGATATGGCCACATGAGAATTTTCATCCATCTAGATCGTTGCGTTTTAGAGTTATGACGTTCAGACAGACAGTCAGACATAATTCCAAACATGTCTTTTTCAGATCCAGGCAGGTCTGATTCACCGAAATCTCGAGGTTTTTCTTTGTACAATTCGTATACGAAAAAGATGGAGGGAAAAAAGTAGCTCTCTTAAATTCTTAAACTTAGTTTTGCACCCTTTGGTAATGGTGCCTTCTCTGCCTTTCCCATTTACACCATTGATACTGAGCGGACAGTAGATAGCATTCTGGAGCGGGGCCCTATTTGGAGCAATTGGTCCAATCAGCTTAAAGCCGGCCCTGCAGGGAAAGTAAGTAGTTCCCATAACTGGGTTCAATTTAGTTATGGAAAGTAGTTCAACTTCAAGTTACTTTTACTGGGTTCAACTTAGAAATTAAAATCGCAGAATATTACACACGTCTGAGAGTCCGCTACACGCCAGGGGTGGCGCCAGAGGGGGTAGCGGCCCATCGGGGAAAAATTTTTGTACGGAGTAATCAACTATAGTTGATAAATAATAATCTGGCGAAAATTTGAGACCAGTTTCAACACACTCATTCCCCTGTACAGCATGTCGTGCCCCATCCCCTTTCGGGCAAATCGGCCCCTGCCCCGTTGGGCAAACTCTAGCGCCATTCCTGTTACACGCACGGCTGGACAGAGTTTCTGCCAGAATCCAACTCGTCTCAGATACAGTTCGCAGTTAAGAAAAGAAGTCTGGAGGAATCCCGGACTTCCCACGCGTACTTTCACAATGTTAATTATCATCGACATCCGGTCATTCGACCGCTAGTGCTCACTCTCCCAGGGCGTCTACCCACCTGGATAACCTGGAAAAGTCAGGGAACTTTGCATTTGTCTGGTGAAAACCTGGAAAAATTTCTGAAGTTAAGAATTTCAGTTTGAAAATATTTATTTTCCTTTTTTTCTCTTGAAAAATAGTGTGAAAATTCCACTGAAATGATTTTTTACAACTTCAGACTGCTGGAAGAAAGCATGTTTCTTTCCTTAAACAAGTTTTCCATACCACCTTTTGTACACTAAAACACATTCCAGTCTTCCCAGAGCCTGACAAAACCCCTCTAAGTCAGAATCCAAAATTGTTCTCTTCCTTCCTCCCTGGGGCAGCAACAAACAATGACAGTTGGGGGGTGGGGTGGGGAGTTGCTTCTTAAGCCCCGGACCCACGATCAGATAAACCACAGATTTCGTCTGCAGTGTGCGTTACTTCCCGCCATGGGAACAGGTAGGTTCGAAGTCGCTCGGGGACTTGTAAGGGCATCTGTGGTTTCCCGCGTGGCGGCGGTAAAAAGCTGAAACATCAAAGGCGCGAGAACGAAGCGACGCGATCTCTTCCCCCTTGTTATTCGGGTTCCCTTGGCCTACTGTAATCTGTGCTCTGTTCTCGCGTCGTAGTTTTTTAACAGTTTCGAATGCATACTTTTAATGATGATAACTACATTTTTATTGATAAATTTTCATTTTATAATTGCTACGTTATGTAACTTTATAATCAGTATATTTAATTTACATCTTAATTAATAATAATTAAGATTTCGAAATTTGCATATGGTAAATCAAAATTTAATTATTATCGAATAAAAGGAAGCTGCAAATAACTTTTTCTTTCCAAAATTGCTTTCTGTATTACTACTGAACACATCACGATTATTTTCTAATAACATTAGTGAGGCATAAAGCACTAAAAAGAATTATGTTCATGCTAAATACTGAAGTAATATGAAGTGGGAATGCAAAAACAAATTTGATATTTAATATTAAATTTTCAAATCAGCATACTATCTATGCCTCTTTTCATTGAAGAAGCAAAGTGTTATAAACCGTTTTGCCTCGCCATTTTATAAGTTTTAAAAAATTCTTGAGGCATGAATTCATGCAACAAAGAAAAAAAAATGATCCAAGCCATTTTTATCAACATATTTTTAAATTGAAGATTAATAAGAAATCAAACTCATTCTGAGACTTTTTCGGATTATTTTACTATACGATAAAGAACCAGATAGCTTTTTTAAATAATCCGTTATAAGTTTGATTAGAGTTAAAATTATATATTAATTCTAAACGGTAAATTATTTTTTAAGTTTGATGAAATACTGCATGTTTATTAAATACCTTATAAAGCGACAAAGTTTAAATTTATAAAACTTTTATACTCATTGCATCGAAAGAAAGCGCGATTATGACTTCTTATAAACTAAATGTCAAGTTCAAATGTTCTTTAGTACTTCATGTTTCATATATAGAGAGAGGCGTAATAATATTAAATAAGCCATTGCAGAAATTCAGGGAATTGAACTTAACAATAATTCTTGACTCTCTTTTCAAGACAGATAATTAACATTTTTATTTTAGTTTAAAAAATGAAAACGCAAGAAATCGAGAAATACAGAAATTCATATTAAGAACATATTTTTTAAGATAATAAATATTTAAAAATATATTGTCTTGAAAAAACGGTCATTTGTTGGAATTATAAGATTTAAATAGACTATTAATTTCTTGTTATTTTTACATGAAAATTGTGTTGGATATTAAACAGGGCATGCTTTAATAGCAACGCTTCAGATGCATTATCATAACAAAAATTTCATTTCTTGTACGCCATATCCTATTTTTAGTGAATTAAATATAAGGAAATAAATTGGTAGTCACAATCTTTGCAAATATAACAAATGAGAATAGAACACTGACTAACACATTTACTCTTTCTGTTGAATATGAATTTAAAGAAGCAATTTTTTTTCACATTTCGGAAACATTATTTTCAAATCAAAACGAAAAGACCTGAGTTGTAATTAATAAAGCTATAAATGTAATACTAAACTTCAGTACCCAAAAATATTTCGAATTCTTATGAAATTTTGTTTCCTTTTTGGAGCTCAGTGAGCTCATAAAATTCTATGAAATGCTTACTATTAAATATTATTCAAAATTGAAATGACACCGTCGGGGCCCTTTTCTTCTCGGGGATCCCCAGGCGCTCGCTTGGTGAGAAACAGAGCGAAGGTAAACTCGATGAAAAGCGGTTCACTGGCCAGACGGCGCGAAGAAAATTTGCCAAGTTACGCGTCGTGGGAATGGCGCATCTGGTCCAATTCAGACTAACCACAAATCCTTTACGACGCGAGTAGCTCGGGGATTATCCGATCGTGGGTCCGAGCCTTTAAACTGACGATGAGAAGCTGTTGATTTCTTACTTACCTACTGTAGATGAACTACTTCTTAGAAAGGGCAAACTAGTTTGCAGAGTGTATTGTTCATTTTTAGTGTTGCACATTCTGTGAGTATTGCTAAAGTGGTTGTTAGTCTGTTTCTATATGTCTGTGGAGGTCTGTTTGTAGGCTGATATTTAACATTTTGAATTCCTTGATTTAATCAGCTTTAGTTAAAATACTGTAAAATATTTTATTTCTATGCTGCAAAATGTCAAAGAAAAGTGTGTTTACTCATGATTGGTGTGATAAAGAGCTTAACCCTAACTTTTTAACATGGTTGGAACCTGTTGAAAAAAATCCATGTTTTGTAAAATGTTCAGCCTGCAAGAAAACTCCTATTTAAACAATATGGCGCTTCAGGCAATCATTAGCCATGGAAAAGGACCTAAACATCAGAAAAATATTAAATTTCAAAATTCTTCAGGTGTGCAAATTTTTTTGGCAAATTTCATAAATAAATATCAACCTAGTGCTTCCGTTCCTGTGAATAAAGAATCAGTATGAATGAATGAAAATAAATCAGTATGCTGAAATGCGACCGGTGAAGATACGTGGGGGGGGAGGGGCTGAGACTCTTTCGCTCTAGAGGAAATGGGAGCAAGTGGGGTTTCACGTTTTGAAGGCAGGGATAGAAGTAGATGTAGTAGGGGTTCGGAGGAGCGGCAGCTCATAGATTTGCGGCTTGCGCGGAGTTGTCCATGAATGATCTGCCTAAATGGATTGGCTGCAAAAATTAAATGGCGTGGAGTGCCACCACGCCATTTGCTTGGAGCGAAGCTCTCGTGAATGTCCAGCCTTATGGTACCGGAGGAGAAAATGGAGGAGCGGGAGGTTAAAATTTTTTTCTCTTTAAATGTGAAGACGGATTAGTTTAGTTAAGTCACATATTTGCATTCCGTTTTGCAACAACATGAGGGCTATTCTTGCACAAAACTCGAAATTTCGAAGGTCAGGTTTTAAATTGTTATTCTTTAATTTTATGTTCGGTTGAAAAATCAGGTACATAATTTCCAATCACTCTCATTCCAAAATTATACAGTCATTCGCATTTAAAAAGAAAAGAATCTAAATGCATATTTGCAACAATATATTTTATCTAAAAGTCTGGATTTTATCAAAATGTTATTTTGTTCGATTTCAACAGTATAGTGTTGATAAATACAGAATTTATGTGCAGGAGATTCACAAACCAAGAAAAAATTTTAAATCAATAATTCACAAACGAATGAAGATAAAAAAAAATACCTTTTGTACAGAAAGTATGCAAATAAAACCAGATTTTTTTTTACATGACGAAAGAATTTCCTGGTTGCATTGTTGACTCTTTACACCCCCAGATGATTCTGCTGTTGTTGGGACTATGTGCTAATAAGATAAAACAATGGTAGGATGGCTTGCCAGTGTTTGGTGTTCTCCCTATATTCAAAGCCATATTGTCAGACGAGAAACCAACCTTTTTCACAGCATATAGAAACATTGTATGGCTCATTATTCAGACATACCTCCAGAAATAGTGCTTAAAACTATGATGAATGCGATTCCTCGTCTGACATTCGTGGTCCTAAATGAAGGATGACACACTGATCACTGGTGAACCATAATTCAGACCTTTGACTAACCCTATGCATCTTCTCACTCCGATAACTGCAAAATATCAGTTACATACAAAACTATGTAAATGAAATCAGATTTTTTTTTTTACATGACACCTGAATTTCTCAGTTGCATAATTGACAGTTTTAAACCACTAGATGGCTCTGCAGTTGTCGCTATGCATTTGGAACTATGCGCTAATGTGATAAAACAATGGTAGGATGGCTTGCCAATGTTCGGTGTGTCATCTTATGTTCGAAGCCACAGTTGTCGGACGAGAAACCAACCTTTTTCACAGCATATAGAAACCTTCTGTTGCTCATATTCAGTCAGTCCCTCAGAAATCGTGCTTAATACTATGATGAGTGTTATTCATCGCCTGACATCTGTGGTTCTAAATGGAGCATAAAACATTGAAGAATGTTTAACCATTATTCAGACCTCTGTCTAATCACCTTCATTTACTCACTCTGATGACTGTAAAATACCTGTTGATTTAAAATATTAATAAATTTTAGTTTAGTGAAAAATTGATTTCATATGCATCTTTTTGTGCAAATGGCATCTTTTTAAACTCTACTCTTTTGTAAATAATAATTTTAAATATCTTTATCTGAATTTTTGAATAACCCCGCATATATCGATTAAAAAAATCACAAATAACAAAATATGTAGAATAAAGCATCTTTATTCATTGTCTCAAACACTGCTTCAGTATAGCTATTTTTAAAGATTCAAATAAGCTTGGAGTTTCGGAGGAAGACCAGATTGTCGAATTCCTTCTGGGAGCCACAGCCCGCATTTCCACAGCCTCCTACGAATCACTATTCTGCAGTAATGCTTCAGAGATCGTGGCTCAACTTTTGATGGAAATTCTTCAACAGCTTCGGAGTAAAATTTGTAAATGTCTTCGATCTCCTTGGGACTGAAACCCTCCTCTTTAAAAGCTGACGCAATTTCTTCATGGCATAGGAAGGCCTCTGGAACGGAATTCCAGATTATACGCAAACTGTCGGACACAGCAAGAAGATTCCGCGATCTGTTAAGATAACTCCAATACAGGTGCAGCAGCAAAGAACCCCTTTTTTCATTTCCCCTAAACAGGTGCTG
>BGPR01026428.1:0-21530 GCA_013235015.1 Araneus ventricosus | reverse complement strand
GTAAAATAAGTAAAATCTTCTTTATCCAGTACTACTATTTTCTCATGCTAATTGGCATGCATTCGTACTGCTTAGTTTCTAAAACTACATAAAATGTATTCTATGCTTTATAAGAATATTAATCTTGCATTACTATTTTCAATCGAATTTTATTTTGGTAAAATAAGTAAAATCTTCTTTATCCAGTACTACTATTTTCTCATGCTAATTGGCATGCATTCGTACTGCTTAGTTTCTAAAACTATGTAAAATGTATTCTATGCTTTATAAGAATATTAATCTTGCATTACAGTTTTCAATCGGATGCAATGAGAGCTGGGAAGATCCTGGTATGCCTGTAAAATTAGAATATTCTGTCGATTTCGGTGACACTTGGCAAGAGGTTGTACAGAAGTGTCTTCCAATGGAATTATCTTGTCCTGGTGTAGCGCAGCAGCCTTCCATATATTTTGCCCCTGTTCCCTGGAAAAGATTTACTTTCCCTCTTCATGGCGATATTATTTCAAAGTAATAATGATATTTATTCATCAGAAAATGACTTTTTTTAATTATATGAAAATCAAAAACTTCTTTATAAAAATTATTCTTGCTTTTAATGTGAAACAAAAGTTTTGGAAATCTTTTTTTGAAAAAAGTCCTTACAGTCAGAGAATTAAGTATGGGAATATGTTGCAACTATATTGCTGCAGTGCAAAGGTCATTAGACATGCATTACGAAATCTGTTAGAAAAATACTTTGGAAGAAATCAGAGAAAAAAAAACATGGACGAATAATTTTTGGTCTTAATTTCCTTTAGTTATTTTATTTATTTGTTCTTTAAACAGTTTTTTTTTTTTAGATTGGAAATTTTTAAACACAACAGAATTTTATATAATCTTGAAAAAGGCAAAGTAACTAAATAAATACTTGAATTGATATTTTTTCCACTTGGTCATATTTTATGCTTTTAGTGATTTTGAAAGAAAATTTGTAAAATACCAGCTTGATATAGATATTTCATTTGAAAATTCCTCTGCTGATTTTCTTACTGTAAATTTCTTGAAATTTTGGTTCAAAGAACCTGCATTATTTATTCATCATCTGCGAATAGCATAGAATAAAAACTATTAATGAAACTGAATTGAAAGCTATTCTGGAGGCTTTTCTAGATTTAAACCGAACAATTCTTCTTTCAGTGAAGAAAATATTAAAATTACAATTAAAATTAATTATTATTATAAAAATTCATAATTGTTATTAAAAGTTATAATTATTATTATAAATATTCAAAATAAAGTAAAAATAGTAGATGATGAAACAGTAGCACATTAAAATAATATTTTTCTTTCTTTTCTTTGTATTAATATGATTCAAATATGATTTCTTTTGAATATTTTTAAAGCTTTAACTTTACTACATAATATTAGTAAATGGGAGAATGATCATCATTGATTTTATAACTTATTATTAAATATATTTTTTACCATATTTGCTAATCTTTTTTCAGAAAAAAATATTTCTTATATTTAGTTATTTAATGAAAAATAAAATTTTATTATACCTGTGAAAGCTTGTAATTATTTGCCATTTCATTTTTTTAACATTAGCCAGAATTAAATCCATAAAGTCTTAATCGAATTTATTTCCTCTCATTCTTTAAGAGTTTTATATCGCACACTGTTATCATTGTAGAGAGTGAAATTTGAGCACTTTTTAGAATAATGTTTTACATTTTATAGTGACTCTATTTTCTAATGGTTTTATATACTGAGATCATTCCTTTTTACAAACTATGCCGATTTAAGAGAAACGAAGTCTGATAAATCAAATACTGTGTAAAGTTTGATAGTTTCTTGTAAGAAATGGGTTACATTTATTTCAGAATTCTGAACTTAGTCTTACAAATTATGAATTATTATGCTGTTATATATTTATTAATTAGATTCATCATTTTATGTTTTCTTTAGTTGGACTCGCTTTAGATGGAGTCAGAAAGCTACACAAGATGCTACACCATCCCATATGTGGGCAATAAAAAATGTTTACATTGGACCTCAGTGTCCACACCACTGTCATGGCCATGGCTCGTGTGTAGAACTCGCTTGTAAATGTGACAAAGGATATATAGGAGATACTTGTGCCACAGCTGAAGACAGACCAGTATGCTATTTAGTTTTTAAAATATATATATTAGTAGATATTGCCTTCATGTTAATGAAATGCCAGCAATATACAGCACATTTAAACTTTGTTCAAATATAGTAAAGTTATCAATTATTATAGAAATTTCTGCAGACGACTTTTAAATAATGTATTATTTTTAGATGGAAACGTGTTAGGCTTTCTGTGTAGGTAAACATATGTGATTAAATTTGGCCTTATTTGAAGGTCAAAGTATAGTAATTATTATGACTGTATTTTGAATTCTTTTATGCCCTTCATAAAACAATTTGTTGCAGGTTTTTGCATTTCTCAGTATATGAGTTTCATTGCATTAATGCACAAAATTTCCTTCCTGTTTAAAAGGACAGATTTCATAAAACAAGCATTATGGTTAAATTGATTTCAAATTTTCATTTTTATGCTTATAATTGATGTTAGTGAATATTTTATGATATTATGATTATTTAAAAATAGTTATGGTTGTACCAACAGCAGTATTTTTTTAAGAGTACAACATTGCTTGATCTTCATACCATTATTTAAAACGAAATATCATAATTTTTAGAATGCTTTTATAATTGTAATGTACATGTTTATAAATGTTCATGTTAGAATACTGTTACTTTGACACAAAACAAACAAAATTTTTATAGCATTTTTTTCACGGTTTTTTTATATTTCTTAAGGTGATTTAAATTACTTAAAATAACATTAAGCTCTTTATGACTAATCTTTATAATTTTGGTGTTTCAGAAAAATGTGAAATTCGGCAAAATGTGCATAATTTAGTTTGAAGAACTTCAAGCAATTTAAAATTTGTCAAGAAAATATATATTTTTAAATTTTTGCATATTTTTAAAATTTAGATCCACAAAATGAATATATTTTCTGATACTTAAAAATATCTGCTTTTATAATAAAGTTATTACCCAAGTAACAAACTTTTTAGATCATGAATTTTGATTGTTTCTACCTATATCTTCTGAAATTATGCAAATAAATAAATCAATAAAAGAAAGATTTTGAGAGATTTTATATTCATAATCTTGGTAATGAAAGTTAAATTTTATTTATATTTTCCATTATAGACCTTCTTGAAAGAAACCTTTGAAGAAAAGACATTTGATCCTACTTATTGGAACTATGTAGTTGGAGGTCAAATCGCTCTGCCATGCTCTGTTCTTGTTGAAGATTTGGCTGCTGTTTTCAGTGGTGCTGGACCCCGAATACTTGAGACCGTTGACTTGGATTTAAGAGATGCAAAGTAAATTTTTTCATAAGTTTTTACCTGTATATATTTTAAAAATTCTATTACATAAAATGTGTAGTCAATTATACTGGATGAAGATAAATATTTCATAAAATACAATGCACTTGCTTTGTTTATTTTATTGAAAATGCCTTTTTACTTAAATATGATGATATTGCTGTTCTGTTTGTAACTTAAGTGCACAATAATTTTTTAAAAATACATTGATATTCAAAATAACTAAGTCAGATTGAGGCTTGTTCATTTTATCTTATTTTAGAATCATGCAAAATTCTTATAATATGCTTCTTGCTACATGTACCTAAATTGCACATCTTTACTATATATATGCATAATTTCGGATAAAAGGTGTTAAATCTGAAATACCACAGATTATAAATATACCTTAGATGAAGTATTTGTACCCATAATCTGGGATGATTCTTAGCATGATGTTAAAGAAAAAAAAATTAAAGGAGATTCAAATCTATAGACCCAAACAACATAGAATGATAATGTTTTAGCTTTGTTTCGTTTGTCTTTATCATTATTTTGCTTAAAAAGTTACTTCTAATTATATAGTAACGATAACATGCCCCTAAAAAATGTATTTAATTTTTGATGCAATGCACTTGTGTATAAACACAGTAACTAAACCAATGAAAAGTTTTATTTTAAAATATATTTAAAAACATTTTTAAAATTTACAATGAAATAAGATTTGTGTCACTGAACAGCTAATGTTTTGAATTTTAAATTGGTGTAAAAAAGGTTTTTGTGCAATAATGTTCTCCGAAGTTATTGGAATATTTTTAATATCACAATATATTTTTCCAATTGGGATGTTTCGATTAATTTTTAATTAAAAATCTAATTACAATTTTGAGTGAGCATCTACTACCCAAGAAGTAATTACATGCCAAATTTGGTAGCTCTAGGTATGGCAGTCTACCCTGTAGAACCCTGTAGAAAGAGTTTTGCATCATGCTTGTGTGAGGTCCTGAAAAGCACCCGCAAATTTTCCCACGGAAAAAGTGACCGGACCTCCCAGTTCACTAGCAGAGAGCGGGCGAAGAAAGGGGCCGACAAAGCCCTTCCCAGATTGCGTCATCCCGGAGGGTCATCGTTTGAAACTCACCGCCACTGGACCTCGAGTTGGACACACAAGTAGCTGGAAAATGCATTGCGTACGCCTAGAGCCAATGCGATTGAGGAGTTAAAGACAGAGTTTTGTCATTGGGAGAAAGGGTTCCCTCTCCGACAAATGAAGAGCTGAACTTGTGACCCCGCCTAAAAAGGGGCAGGTCCCAGGGAGGGTTTTTAAGCTGGAACCAGAGAGGAATTGAGGAGGAGGATCGAGAGATCAAGATAGGGTTCGTTTGGAGAACCGGAGAATTAAATTCTCGTGACGGAGAATTTGGAAAGGCAGTTCTCAGGCTGAGAAGCTGCTGTATCGGGCTTGCCCCGTTAACCTGAGCCAACCTTTGGCCGATCATCGCTCGTCTCGAGTGAGAAGTTCTTAGGAACTCTGATTGGAATTAGACATGCCTTACGTCGCCACGAATTACCTTCTTGGTAGTTGATATAACCCGTGAGTGGTTATCTATAGAAATCTGTGCGGATTAATCCCTCAGATCATTATTCCGAACTTCGGACTTATACTCGCCTAGAGTAGAACTTTTAGAACTTTTTGCATTACCTCGAGTGAACTCGTGAAAATCTGCGAACTGTATCCAGATTGATTTATGACTTGTCTTATGCTATCTCGTCCTGAGTAAGCGGAGTTGTCTTGAATTGATATTAATTTGTATATTGTGCAAAAATCCCTTTAATCAAGAATTTTAATTAAAAAATTAATATCTTAATATGGCTGTGTCGTCTGGTGAGTCCTTAATATGGCTGTGTCGTCTGGTGGGCTTAGCATCGCTGAGCTAAGACCCTACACTTGTCATAATTTGCAGATTATATTCAGTCTATAAACATTATCATATTAAAAAGATTTTATTGTCACCAATGAAGAACTAATACACGTAGTTGCTCTGAATGCTTTTAAGTCTGTGACAATATGTCATCACTTTTCTGTTAATGAATGTATTTAAGGCACTTCAATGATATTGCACTTTCTAGTATTTTCTTAATAGGATCTGATTGAATTAGTACAAGGCTTTATATATATATATATATATATATATATATATATACACTTGGTTGATAAATTATAAACAAAATATCTTTTTAAAAATATTGATTTTATTCATGTCTAATAGGATAAATATTCATAGCTGTTCATTAAATAAGGGCAGTTTTTCATTGTTTGCTTCAGCTAATCATTTCTTTGTGTGTATGCGTTTTAATATATTTCTTTTTTTGTTCTGTATTTTAAAAGAAAGTACAATACATCATTATTGTGCTTATTAGTTGCAAGATAATTAATATTTTACACTTTGATATTAACCCTTAGTGGGAGGGGCTGGTGTTCGGAGTATACCAATTAGTCTTTTCTTACTGTGAGTTGTCGACTTTTCTTTCCTGAGCCTCTCTCCCAATCTAACCTGACAGGTTCATCCTCCAAGTGCAATTAGTCTATCCGATTCGTTTAGCCTGACTTCCACCTTCCATTTTAAACATTTTTTTTTTTTTTTTTTGCTTGCGTCATGTTGGCGAACTCAGTACGCCATCCCTCTAAGTATGCCAAGGAAATTTTTTGTGCCCCCTGAAGAGGAACACACACAGAAAAACTGATAAGTTAGCTGCAGTGAGAGGATTTTTTGACTCTTTCAATGAAAAATGCCAAAAAATTTTTTACAACTGGTGACCAATTCACAATCGTCGAAAAATTGGAGTCCTTTCATGAGAGATGCTCGTTTATTCAATATATGCTAAATACCTTTTTTCTTTTTCTATTTTATCTGTCATTTTTGTCTCTATTATGGTTCCTGAGCAGATTAAAGTAAAAAACTAAGAAAAAGGGGTGGAAATTTGAAGCAGAGAGTGGAAAAAACGACTTGCCATATTCCATATGCTGCCCCTCCCAAATTGTACCATCCAACAGCCCCTCCTACGAAAGGTTAACCTTTGCCTATTTGGATTTGTGAAATATGCATGCTTTATTAGAAAGAGTTTCAGTACTGTTGGGATTATAACATTTTTTCTTTGAAATTTGGATTGAAGTGCATATTGCATTTCCTAAAAAAGAATCCAAAATATATGCAAACGTTCCCGTGGAAGAATCATAAGCTTAGTCTGTGCAAATTTGATTATAATATTATGATATCTATAATTTAATAGTTTTTTTTATTATTCAGATTCATTCAATTTGTGGCTCAGATTGGTGGGTATGGAGACAATTTGGCTTGCATCGGTGCTTCCTCTCGTTATCAAAATGCATATTTACAGTATTCTATCAATGGTGGTAAGTAAGATATTGTTAAAAAGACTTCTGCGAATTAATTTTTTTTCTGTATCATCTGTTGCTTTTCATTATAAATCAAATTTTATTTTTACTTTTACATATCCTCAATGAGGTGGGGAAAACACTCGTTTCAGCGTTCACAGCTTTTTTTTTTTTTGGCGTAGAATGTAGAAAACACCAAATAGGTAATTTCCAAGCCTTTTTTCAACCGATTTAAACGAAAATTGGAGAGAAAAATACAATTAGGGTTTCAAGACTACATACAAAATTTCATTTATCTAAGTAATTTTTTTAAGAAGTTATGGCGTTCAAAAGTATGCGCTTATACAGACGGTCAACCCTTTGACGGATTTGGCCCAAACTTTTATACGGACCTACATTTGTGATGAAAAACTGTGTTCCAAATTTTATTTATCTAGCTATTTAAGGTTTTGAGTTATAGAGTTCACATGAACGCAGACAGACAGACAGACTTCCCTTCCTCCAAAATTTGATAGAAACCTACAAATTATGTATAAACATCACTTACCATATTTCATTCCCGCAGATCTAATAGTTATCATGTTCAGAGACAGACATGATTACAAAATTGTGTTTTTCGAACTCAGAGAGGTCTAAAATGTGGAGATTTGTCAAAACCTCGAGTTGAATTTTTTGACGATTACGCTTTCTCTTTGTATACGAGAAAGTAAAAAGTTCAAAATGAGTTTAGTTGATTTTTTCTGATTTATTTTCAGGCATACGCTGGTATCTACTTCATGAACTAGACTACTCTTTATATTCTCAACCACATACTGATCACATATTGATACCTGAACATGCCCGAAGTTCTGCTACTCGAATTCGTTGGTGGCAGCCATCTGGTTTGACAGAAGGAGAACTATTACCTGCTTTGTCTGTAGATAATATTTACATTGGAGGATCAGAAATCAATGCATTTGAGCTTTTTGATGACTTTGAAAGTGCTGGGGGTGCTGATCCTACAAACTGGTGGTTTGGGCCATATTCTAAGGTAAATATATCTCAGTTTAAAAGAAGTTGAGAAAGCATTTTAAATATTTTGACAAGTTTGTAAAGGTGCTAAATGGTGAACAAATTTTGATTTGTATATTCCTTATCAAATTAACCAATTGCTTTTTCTTTGTGAGAAATTCATATCGTTAGTAAATACCTTTGTTAAATAGAGTTTAACTTGTGTCATATCTTTTTCTTCCATAGTATTACCGTCTGATATGACACAAGTATTATTTTGTAACATGTAAAAAATACTGTTTTAACGATAATGAACAAATTTTTCAGTCCTTTTGTATTCATTTTTTGAACAAATTCAGGATTTTCGTAGCAGAGATGTAATGGTGATTTTATTTCTTGAGATTGAATAAGTTTTCATCATGAAGTTTCTCAAAACTGAATGGGAAATGAATAGAGGTAGCGTCTATTTAGCATACACATTGAAAAAATTGTAATAGAAGAATGCTTATTTTATTATCTAGTACATTCACTGTTAGATATTTAATAATTACATTCAATTTCATACATAGCATTCTTAAATTTTTTTTTTTTTCCGAAGGTGGAAAATTCTTATTGCTATCATCCAAGCCATGCTCTTCTGTGGAAGAAAGATTCCGATATAGAAGAAAGAGGAATAACGACCAGAGAACTGATAGTAGAAAATGGTTTTATGATTCAGTTTAAAGTAAGTATAAAATAAGACAGAAAGCTTTTTTACCGACATTTTATTTGAAAATGATTATTACTCGCTATCAATTTATTGAAAAATTACAAATGTATACACACTTGAATAATTATTACATTAACAATTAATAGCATATGTCAAAGTTCCATAATTTATATTAATAAATACAAATATAGGTTATTGTCAGATAAGTTAACTTGCATGATTATAATTAATACAATAATTCTTCATTTAAAAAAATTACTGTTTAATTTAAACGATACTTTTCCATAAGTAATGCCTCAGTTAGTCATCATAACTATGAACTTGATAGGTGTTAATTGTTTAGGATAGTTTGTGAGCATGTGGATGAATAAGTTTTTTTTCTTTGAGGATACTATGATCAGTGGGTGGCGAATCATTTGAACATAATTTTACAAAGGCTTCATGAAGCAGTCTCAAGGACCACATTGAAATGATATCTCATTTGAATAGTTGATTATCTTGATGAGTAGTAATTGTTAGCTTTAGTCATAAGCTAATGCAAAGTTGTTTCAGTGCCGTTTTCACTTGTTTTGCGGTGGAACTAATATTATTTAAAAAATGGAATAAAATGTAAAATCAAAGATAAATCATACATATGATTGAAATGACTGAAGAGTTGTTTGACTCTTAATTTAACCCAGTGGCGAATCCAGGATTTGGGTTGGGGGGGGGGAGTATAAAAAATTTTGTATAGTCGTGACGAATGTCAAACCTTATGGGTTATGTAAACAAAAACACTTTAACTTTACAGATTTGACTCACCTAACAGATTTGACTCACCTAACAATAAGAATTACAAAGAACACCACCATACTTCTGATAATTTAATAAAAAAACACAATGAAATAACTAGCAAAAATATGTTTTTGACCGCGTCAACGCTACAAATACGAGTGGAATGACTATAGAAGTGGGAAAATTTTCAAAAGCTCTCAAAAGCCAGGAAGAAATGTTGTCACTTTTTTAAAAGGGAGACTAAGAAAAAACAGCTGTAGTGATTTTAAATAAAATAAAGAATTCTGGTCTAGCTCTGGGGAGAGGGGTACTCCAGCCGCATAGCCCTCCCCCTGGATTCGCCACTGACTGTGATTACAGGAATGTGTTATCTATGCTTTCGGGTTCGATGCTACCTCTTCGTCCTAATCATTTGTTTACTATGTTTAAGAATGATACATACTTTCATCATGATGGAGCATCTCCACGATGATAGAGCCTATTGTGATGGAATTCTGGCGAACAAATGATTAGGACGAAGAGGTAGAACCTCTGCCTCCCCCCTCTCTCACACAGAAATTCACTGAATTTCACTTGAATGGAATTTTTTTGTCAGTGGCATAGCGAAGATAAGTGGTGCTAGGTGATATGATTTTTTCGCCCCCACCCCCTCATCATGAGTGCCTTAGCTGTCTAAACGGAGCCTGGGGCTTGGTGTTTTTTTGACCCATTATCGTATTTGACACTAAAAAGTGACATAAACGCATTAACGTTTGGTCACCATGGCCAGTGGCGTCCGGGAAATATGATTTTTTTTTTATCCCAGTCATCATCATTATTTACTTAACAAGCATAAATGACATCAGTAGTATGGTATTATTTTCACTTCATTTCACATTAAAAATGGCATACACGCAGAAGGTTTTGAATCCATGGCGCCCCATAAAACTGGTTCCTGGGCATCAATTCCCCCCTTGTCCCCCGGTGGACAAGTCACTCTTCTTTGTCTGTGTGAGAATACATGAAACATAATTTTTATAGCTCAAGAGCAGATGAGCCACAAACAATGTATTGAGAGATTTGCATCAAGTTATGAATTATCCTTTGACATTCTTAACCGCTTAAGGACATAATCCAAGTTAACTCGTCCTAAATACTGTAGGTTGAAAAACAACTCTGTCCTTAAGCGATTAATACTATTTGCGATTCCATCAGTTGGTGTCTCTCAGCAGTGCCTGGACAATAATTCAAATACTTATGAGATAGAACAAAATTCCTCACTTGAATAAATTAATTTAAGAAACGAAACTTTGATTATGCTTGCTATTAATTGTCTATGCAGTACTTATTGAAAGTGCATGCACGTTTTTTTGGGGACACCATGTACACATAGGGCCGTTTTAACAAGTTTGAGCCTCATAGGTTACAGTTATTTCACAGCCCATCAGAACCGTAACTAGGAATTTGACCGCCTATGGTCCGAAAAAAATGCCTAGCTAATAAAATGATTAAAAAGAATAAATAAAAAAATCTCGTGTTTTCAAATTAACGCCTTATAATTTGGCAAATCGATGCCTCTTCATTATTAAAATTAAATTTTTTGGTTCAAAAGTAAAATAAAATCAGCATAGTAAATTTGTAGACGTCCTTGGATCAAAGGCGCCCCTGGGTTTCAGCCCAATTAACCCATTGGATAAGACGGCCCTGTGTATGCATATAAAAACATAATTTCAGATGCATATTTTCTATGTGGCTGCACTTAAGTTTTGGAGTGTTTTGTTAAAAGTGTTATTATATTAATTTTTCTTTTATTTAGAATGTTATCGTGAAATTCAATATATTAAGTAGGAGGGTAAGTCACAAAAGACAAGAAAAAAATAATTTACCATGATAATCACTTGGAAACGATTTTATTTTTCAACATAATCGCCACCAATGTTCATGCACTTATCCCATCGTTTTATGAGAGCCCCAATTCCAGCTGCACAAAATTCTTTGTGTTGCTGTCTCATCTACAGTAGGACTTCGTATTAAACGTCGTGATCATGGCATCGTCGTCGGAGGAAAATCGCTTGGGGCTATGTCTGGGCTGTAAGGTGGATGCTGTAGCACTGACCAACCAGACTTAGCCCCAAGCGATTTTCATATGTTTGGTCCACTAAAACAACATCTTGGAGGCAACATTTTGCAGTTGATGACGACATTCAACACAAAGTCCTACTGTGGATGAGACAGCAACACAAAGAATTTTGTGCAGCTGGAATTAGGGCGCTGATAAAATGATGGGATAAGTGCATCAACATTGGTGGAGATTATGTTGAAAAATAAAATTGCTTCCAAGTGATTATTATGGTAAATTATTTTTTTCTTATCTTTTGTGACTAACTTAATGTCTTACCCTCGTATTGTTTAGAATTGTCTGTCATTTTCTCAGAAAATTGGCTACAATACTTTTTATTTGTACTTTTTCTTATCAAGTGCCATAACTAGAGAGGATCATGCAGTTGGTTGTCTTCTGTTTCATTACTTTTTTTATAAAGTACAGGGTTAGCCTAAATAATTCATCGGTTTCAAAACACCGTGTATTGAGAGGTATACGACCTGCAATGACGGGTGATACATGACAGGATATATGCACTCCCCAAGTTTCCAAGTCCATGGGGCTCCACCTCAATGGAGCACAATTGTCAGCGACTTTCTTAACAGAGAACTGCCACATCGCTGGATAGGGCACGCTGGTCTGGATGATGTTCCTCTGTTGCCATGGCCCCCCAGGTCGCCAGATCTCACGCCATGTGATTTTTTCCTGTGGGGTTATGTTAAGGACAAAGTTTATGTACCCCCAATGCCAAAAACGTTGCAAGCACTGTAGGAATGCATCACTGCTGCTGTGATGGACATTGACGGATGAATGTCTGGACTGAACTGGATTACAGTTGGGATGTGTGCCGAGGGGCCAAGGGCGCACACATTGGACATTTGTAGTATGTGCCAGAAACTTAGTGAGTGTATGTATCCTTTCATGTATCACCCGTCTTTGTACGCCGTATACTTGTAAATAAACAGTCCTTTGAAACCCGATGAATCTTTTAGGCTAACCCTGTATAGAATATGAAGACTTTTATACCAACTGTAAAGGTAGTGCAATATCTTGCAGCAAAACTAGTTTTTTAAAAACATCGTTGTCCATTTTATTACAAACTTGGAAATTATTATTTTTCTAAATGCCATACAAGAGAGATTTCAAGTTGAGCAACATTACCTACTGTTAGATGGAGATTTAAAATTTGATTTATTCCTCCTCTATCAAAATATGAACAGTGAAATCTCTATCAACTTCACGACTTGAAGCTTTAAATGTTCAATAATTTTAGATACTTTTCTTAATATTATTCCCCGAATAAATGGAAACAAAAATACAGGCAAACAATAGTAATATGCATTTACAGATAACATTTAAAAACGAAATGTTAAAATTTTTTCTATTTCATAGATTGCTGTTGGCTGTGGAGAATATACTGATAGTTGTTTGACAAATCACAGTATTAGATTAGAATATTCTAAAGAACCAGGTTCAGGTAAGTTTCTTTTTGTTAAATATTTATTTAAAAATATTTAATCAATACAAATATTTTTTTCATAAATAACGAAATGCATAATTTTTCTTTATTTAAGAAAATTGGGAGTTAGTAAACAGAGCTTGTTTCCCAACCAATTCTATTCATTCTGAATGTGCGCCTAATGAATTCCATAATCCGTCAATTTATTCTACCAACACTCACAAGAAATGGACATTAGTGATGCTGGATCTTCCGGAGAAAACGTTTTCAAGGTAAACACTTCCCTGTTTATTAAATGGTTAATATCTAGTATTTTTATACAACAAAATATATTAAAACAAAATCTATACAAAAGCAGTAATTTTATTGGGAACAAATATGAATGCTTAACATATGAAAAATAATAATTTGATCTTTTCTGGGAAAATTAAATGAAAAATAAACCCATTAGATTCTGTATGTAAATCATGTTCATAAGCATTGGTTAAGAAAAGTTAATGAGTTAAAATCACTATATTTATTTTAATACATAAGCAACCAGGCATTAGTTCATTTCTGTCAGATAATTTAACTAGTATTTGTCTAAAAAATTTTATCTTTTATTGTCTTCGATTGTCAAAACCAATCATTTTTTTGACTTGTTTTTCTTATTTTTCGTATTATAAACTGATAAGCAAATCTGCTTATATTTGTTATGGTTATTAATGTAATATTTGTGTTAATAGGGATGCATTACATGGGGTTTCCCAATGGATACTGTTTCACCATTGATTTCTTAATTCTATCCTTATTAACCTCTATAAAAAAAAAAGTGCAAAATATAACTTCTGAAAAAACCGCTTTTTGCTCAAAAAAATAAATAAAATAGTAATAATAATCCGGAACTTCTGTAGCTCTGACTTTTGTATTTATTTCTTGTTGATTGAAATGATTTTTTTTTCACATTGTTAATATTCTTTCATTCCGTTTGTGTTTACATCATATTATCAGTTATCCTATTTTAATAAACTTGGATATTCATGAAAATGAGTATGAACGCCACTATAATGATTTCAGTCAACAATTACCTTATTTTTTATGGTTGAAAAGTAGTAGTTTTAAAATAATGACATGTTTTTTATTATTCTATGCAATAAGTTGATTATCTATTTTTTTTACTGGAAGATTATATTTAGTACTCATTTGAATCACAAAACAATTTTATTACTTTTTTATTTCCCTGTGATAGACTTACAAATTTATCAAAGACAAATAAGATAGTGGCCACATTGAATAGTAGCTAATGTGATTATTTATGAAATGCACTGATAAAATAATTTATAATATTAGTTTCCTTCCCTGAATTTTCGTCTACAAATAAAGAATTAATATCATTTATTTTTCTTGTTGATTATTGAGTCTCATCATGGATTTTTTTGCAAAATCTAATAAAAATATGATATCAATGTATTTCAGTACAACACAATTTAGATGGATTCAGGATACACCAACTAATATACCAAAACCACGCAATTTACCAGCTTGGGCTATCGATGATGTTTACATTGGAGAAGCCTGTCCATCTATGTGTCATGGTAAAGGAATCTGTGTTCAAGGCAAGTGCCAATGTGATCTGGGATTTTCAGGTAAGTTCATTTATTGCTTCTTCAATTTAAAATATTTGATATGTCAGAAAATGAAACAGAAATTTTCAGGTTCATAAAAAATAACTGTGGGTAAACTCATGTTAGTTTGGGGTAAATTTTCATTTAATCACTTTATGCAGGAATTTCGATAAGTGAGATGCGTTTTACTGCAATATTTTAGCATATGAAATATTTTTAAAACTTTAATCATGGAAATTCTGCCGCCATGTGCACGTTAAATCCGTTGAGAGTCAAACGTCCTCCTGTTGGTGTGGTGCGGAATTTTGAAGTGAGGTTGCCGGCTCAGTTCCTGTCTTCATCATTATCATGGTTTAAGATTATGTTTGTCCCAAAATAGCCCTCATATAGGTTTTAAAAAATACTATCGTTATATTAAACTAAACTGATGATTATTTACTGTATAAATTTATTTGTTCTAAAGAAAACCACACTACAGAGAAAAACTCCAGTTACAGAATGCAGGCACAAAATGAATAATAAACACACGAAGAACAAAAGCTGTAATTAGTGAATCTTAAAGATATGAAAAACGTATTAGAAAATTAAAAGTTGTTTATACAGAGAATACAAAACATTAAACCATGAAAAATTTTACAAACCCATAAATGATTTAAAACGAATAAAGATATATATAGTGCATTAAAATAATTATGGTACATTTACAATTATTTAATTGATACTTAGTTTTTAATTTTTTAAAAATTCTATTAATACGAAAATTACTAAAATTCCAGTGCTTAAATATTTGATTCGATAAATCAGCTGGTCTTTTTATGAATATGAGAAAGATGTTACAATGAACTGATAGTATATTAAAGCTTTTTCCCAAGATTAGAAAATGCTGTTGTTGCCTGAAAGTTTTATTTCTAGAACATTTGCGTAACTGCAACTTTTACCGCCCGTGCGAACTTGTAACATGCCGTCTTTCCTTTACGAGTTAAATAGTGCTTATAAATCTCAAAAGAAAATATTAATTTCAGAATAAAAACATTTTATTCGTAACGTAATTCGCCTTTCGATGGCTTCAATCTCAGGAAATAGGTGCGAAATTACGCCTCCCCCACCAGTCTTTCTCTTATCGCAATTTACCGACAGAAGGAGAAAAATACTAATTAATTATGTTAATTATTTTTTATGCGCCCAATGATTGAGGTAGTGCTGCTGCTCTTCTTAGTTTTACAGGGTTCCCACTTATATCCGTTACACCTCCCTTAACTTCTAAACGGTGACAGCTTAGGACATAAAGTTGGTGTCTAGGTATGGTATAAAGGCTATGCGCTACTGGATGAGACAACTTACAACGCTATCTATCGGCAAATTTTGGAATTAGCGGTCCTATCTCTTAAACGAGATACGAACGAGAAAGATACGAGAAAAAAGTCAATTAGAAAGTTGTAGAGCACTCTCGATTTAGTACGAAATACCTTAATAGATACCTTGCGCACATTAATACTCAAAACAGAATGTAAAAACTGAACATTTGTTTGATTGTAATTTTCAAGACAATGGCGTTGCGAAAGGCGAGCGAAGTGAGAAATCTAGTCCAGAGTGCAAATGTGTATAGTGGTTAACGGAGAGCATTTTGAGCAATATAAATAAATGATCCAGAAGACAGGGACGTGTCTCAGTTTCTTTCTTTCACTCTTTATGACATGACAATTTTCGAAATCGTGTCCAACCAAATGTTCATTTTTTGCCTTCTGTTTTGAGTATTAATGTGCGCAAAGTATATTTTCGTACTAAATCGAGAGTGCTCTACAACTTTCTAATTGACTTTTTTCTCGTATCTTTCACCGTTTAGGAGATAGGACCGCTAATTCCAAAATTTGCCGATAGATGGCGTTGCAAGTTGTCTCATCGAGAAGAGCATAGCCTTTTTACTATACCTAGACACCAACTTTATGGCTTAAGCTGTCACCGTTTAGAAGTTAAGGGGGGTGTAACGGATACAAGTGGGAACCCTGTATATTGTTTAGCAACGGATTCGGAAACCCTCCGCGCTTTTGCGCATGCGCCGGGCGGAATTATTTTCATCAAAATAGGGGGAAATGAAGAATGGAAGGGTGATGTTTACATTTTATTGAGCGTGATGTAACAAAGAACTCCGAAAATGCGCTCATATGACTCATTGCCTGACACCAGTTTCTGGTGCGAAATCATCCAAAAGTGGTAGTCTCGGAATCCGTTGCTGAACAGTAAAATAGTTTTCCTGAATGTCTGATTTTGCCACTTCTTTCGTAGTCCCTCCAGGAGGGAACCGCCCCCTTCGACCTCCCCTAATTACGTCAATGTTCTAGAAACCTAGTGGATTTATAATTTCGTGTTCTTTCTTTGTTCACAGGAGCTGACTGTAAACCATCACGAAATCTGATAGCTGCAAGAATCCTTCCTACTACTTTCTTGGATTCTTTCGAAAATGGCCTCTCAGCCGATTTGTGGGAAGTGGTGAAAGGTGGATGGATAAGCCAAGAATGTGGTTCTCTAGCTCCACACGGTGGTGGGAAACATTTATACATGGGCGAATGCGGACGAAGAGAGACTGTCACCAAAGAGTTGGATGCATCTTTGGCAATGTAAGCATTTCATAACTATTTTCGAATAAATCTTTTATTTCGCATGTTTTCTAGTTGAAGCTTTGACAGTCATGTTGGTTTATTTATAATTATTTCAATTTCCAGTAAACTGATGTTCGTTCTCCGCATTGGTACGGAAGAGGGATTTTCTCAATGCCACATTAATTTGCTGCACCCGTCTTCTTCAGATAAATCGGTGATTCTGCAGTACAGCATTAACGATGGTATTTCTTGGGAATTTATTGCTTTACACTCAGCAATGGATTTCAAAAAGGTAAGCAATGATTATTGTCAAAAAACATTTTGAAGTACTATATTGCAATTGAATCTTGATTATCCGAGCTGATTGGGACCGTACTCACTTCGATAATCGAAAACTCGGTAAACCGAACCTAAATTATTAAATCATGACTTCTTTTCTTTCGACAAGGTTTTCTAAAATTGTTTATTTTAAATTATGAAAATAAGTCCGCAAGTACAATCGCGTACAGTAAAAACCTGTGTATAAAGATGCTGTCTATAATGATAAATCTTATAACGATATTTTCTTTAATCTGTAACGATAGTTTTACCTTTAGAAAGCTGGTACAGAACAATCCCGAATTTTTTTTCTTAGAAAACGGCTCCCCATGGTCCAGAATGTGAGATAGCAGAACACCATTCCATGCCCTTTCACCTGGAATCAGAATGACCGATTCTTTAAGAATGTGAGATAACAGAAGAATTGGAAGTAGATGTTTGTTGCTCTCTCCGGTTAGGCACATTCGAACCTATTCATTAGCAGTTAGCACTTTATACTGACCACTTGCTTCTTGAAGTTCGTGTTTAATTTGCTGAAGCCTTGAATCTACAATAGTATGACAGGAAACATTGGCATTTTGAAGGCATTACAAACATTGGCATTTTGAAGACATTACATAAAACACTGGTATTATTACGAATTAAAATTATGCTTACAACTCCCTTTTATGCATAGTTTTATTGTTAGAAAAATCGTAACTAAAATTTTCCCTTTGAAGTTCATAAAAAGTTTGTATTTTTAAAAATTTAAATTTTTTAATCTCATATCAGCGAGATGGATCAAATAAGTGCTATAAAATTAGTTAGTATATTAGTACATGCATGCGTGCATAAAGATCTGCTGCACAAATGCTCAAACTGTCTATAACGATATCTTGTCTATAACAATATTTTTTCTAGGTCCGTACAATATCTTTATATACAGGTTTTACTGTATTAACATCTTAAACTCTTTTATTAGTATAAAACTTCCTACATGCATAATTTGAAACATCAATTGGATCTTATTCATCCTTGAATTACTGGAAGAAAATAGACTTGGTACATTAAAGCGGCTGTTAAAAGATCCATCTCTGATAAGAAAGGTCAAAAGATCAATCACCGATAGGAGGATTCGCGCATGTTACTGAACCTTAACTCTCGCGCCCATCATATTGACGTGAATGACATCAAATCGAATTATCGCATTTTTAGTCTTATTAATTAAAATTTAATCATTAATTAACTTCATAATTTGACACAAAAATTACGTAGAATCCATAAGCATCTCAAGTATTCTATGCCTTCTTCGATGAAAGAAAACGACAGGCCCCTTTCCAAAATAGGAGGGATCATCTTATTAGATAGCAAAAAAGAAAAAAAAAAACTAACTTTTTTTTTTTAAGAGGTTAATGGAAAAAAAATCTATCAATATATAAATTATTCTTACAATTGTATTTACTGATGTTTATTCCAAGTAAATTAATTTATTAAATAATTGATCAAATTTACCCTTTTCTTCCTCACTTAAAAAAAATTACTTTCCAAGTCTGACTTAAAAATAAAAAAGCTGCAGTATCAACTAAACGCTTGATATGTGCAGCCATTGACTGAATATAAAAGAAGGGAATACAGTAGAACCCAGCTAATCCGAACCCCACTAATCCAAAATTTCGGTTAATCGAATGGATTTTAATTTCGAAAATCATATGTAATTGCAAAGATTACCTAAAAAGATTTAAATATACTTACTAAAGACAACGGAATGAATCTCTTCTCGAGTTCGCCATAAGATAAAGGTCACTTCATACAGGAGCACATCCATTATTCTAATGAAAAGGGGAGACATATTCTCTTTCTATTGCTTTTGAATAAAAGAATTCAAGAGATAGTAGCACTGAGTACTTATAACTTACATTTTTTTTTTAGCACAAATCTTTTTCTTTTCTATTTTTATCGGAATTTCGAGTAATCCGAGTTTTTTGTAATCCGAACAGGCACCGATCCCAAGTTCGGATTAGCGGGGTTCTACTGTACTTAAAAATACTTTGTTGTAAAATTTTTGTTGAAGATATTATTCCTGAAAGTTTATGATGAATTTGTGGAAGCCTCCCTAAAATGGAACCCTAGGCATTAACGGATTAAAGAAATCGATTTAGCACTAAAATTTTAGCTCCTGAAACCTTTTTCAGTTCTGACATTTACTTTTTGTACAATTTCAGCCACGGCGATTAGTTTATGAAATCCCGGAGCCAGCCAAAGTGTACGGGGTACGTTTCCGATGGTGGCAACCATTCCACGAAGGCAGGGGCTACGATCAGTGGGCCCTGGATAATGTCGAAATCGTAAGGTACGTGAAAAGTATTTGCTCATCAAATTTCAGAATATCTCGA
Source organism: Araneus ventricosus (assembly GCA_013235015.1). Lineage (NCBI taxonomy): Eukaryota > Metazoa > Arthropoda > Arachnida > Araneae > Araneidae > Araneus > Araneus ventricosus. Next base: position 1,841 of record BGPR01026428.1, on the reverse strand, counting down.
TTGTATTATCTATTTTATGCGGACTACTTTTTCAGTTTGAAAGTCTCTATGCAGGGTGTTACATCAAGACTTCATGAATTGCCAGAATGATAATTCTTTGTTCGGAATATATAAAAATTACGAAGAACCATATCTCGACGGCCGCTGGTATGGTGAGGAAGTTTAGAGAGGAGGTAGATAGCTCAGATACTGATCAAAGTTAAAAATAACGAGGTCCATCCAAAAATAGCCCTCTTGTAACTCTGAAACGGATGTTAATCTAACTAAATTAAACTAAACATATTTCAGTTCCATTTGCTTGTCTTCCATGTTCAATTTTTATATTTTGTAACCAGTGGCGGGTCGTGCATCGTAACCGTGTGGATACTGTAATTTATAATACCACACAGGGCAGTATGGATTTCTGTTTAACTTAAATTTGGCCTTTTTCTTAAAAATATTTATTTTTAATAATTAGTGAATGGAAATTGTTAAATTTTTGGGGATTTGATGTAAATAAGATTTTAATAAAGGAATTTTAACTCAGTAATTACTAATTTATTATTTTAATTTAAAATTTAACTTAAAATTTTTTTATTCTCGATTCTTTTTTCTGCATTCCTTACTCTTATGGAACTGCGGCTGACAAATAAAAATAAATCATGAAGTGTAAGTTTAAATTTAATATAAAAATTTCGTATTTATTTACGGGGAAAACTGTATAGTGTAATATTTTTTTAATTCATTTTTTTTTTATTTATGATTAATTATTTTCATTTTCAAATTTTTTTTAAGGTAGCGAGAGATTGTTTCACTTCGGGAAAATATTAAAACACCGTTTATAAAGTCTCTATAACTGTCCTTTTCAACTGTCCCATCTCCCTTCAAACCATGTGTATGTATGGGGAGGGTGTGGGAGAATCTACATACTGTTACTGCGTGCGTGCAGCAAAAAGTGTTGGAAGCCATTGAAATAACAGACATACGATAGATACACTTACTTTATTGAAAGTCATAATGAAATAAGTAGAACGTTCAGTAGAATAGTTTGTCTACGAAAACAAAGTTTAAACACAACTACTCGAGTTAACTGATTCATAACTTACTAAACATCACAGTAGACGGAGTAGAGAGCATCTTATTACACTTAACACATCATGCTGCATCGGCATCACAAAATAGAAGAAGCTAGAGAGAGTGTCAGAGAGATCCAGTAAAACCAAGTAGACCAAAATACGTCATAGGCAGCTGATGTAGGAATTCGGAATAATCAACTGTTGCAACAAAAGGAAATCGGGACTGGGTGAAAATTCAGTCCTTCCAGCAGGTGTTATTGTTCTGTCTACGATGGTGTACTGTTTTCCCCTGATGTCTGAAAACGCCAAAAGGGAAATTGTGTTAGATTGTTGATGTAGTTAAATATCATATTATGCACCGAATTAAACAAATTTATGAGTAAAATTATTCACTGAAAACAGTCGTGGATGCTGCAGTACTGCATCTCCTATTCACGAGCCGCCGTTCTTTGTAATAGATTTGCGCTTCATCGGTGTAGTATCAAATGTAGATTTGAAACTACACACATGAAGATTTGTTGTAGATTTGATACTATAGATGTAGTAAAAAGAGTAAATGTTTGTCCTTTTCGGAGCCACTTTTAATTTCATTGATTAAGCTGTTAATTAATTGAATTGACCATTCAAAAGTTGAGACTTTCCAAATTCAAAATGCATCTTGCTATATTTTTTACCTTTACTAAATTGACAGTGATATTGATTTTAATACTACTTTTCTTTTTTCAGCGCACCATATGATAGTCGAAGGCATTAAAGCTCTTGTGAATTTGAAAGACAAGAAAGGAT
>BGPR01026427.1:0-21530 GCA_013235015.1 Araneus ventricosus | reverse complement strand
ATCCTTTCTTGTCTTTCAAATTCACAAGAGCTTTAATGCCTTCGACTATCATATGGTGCGCTGAAAAAAGAAAAGTAGTATTAAAATCAATATCACTGTCAATTTAGTAAAGGTAAAAAATATAGCAAGATGCATTTTGAATTTGGAAAGTCTCAACTTTTGAATGGTCAATTCAATTAATTAACAGCTTAATCAATGAAATTAAAAGTGGCTCCGAAAAGGACAAACATTTACTCTTTTTACTACATCTATAGTATCAAATCTACAACAAATCTTCATGTGTGTAGTTTCAAATCTACATTTGATACTACACCGATGAAGCGCAAATCTATTACAAAGAACGGCGGCTCGTGAATAGGAGATGCAGTACTGCAGCATCCACGACTGTTTTCAGTGAATAATTTTACTCATAAATTTGTTTAATTCGGTGCATAATATGATATTTAACTACATCAACAATCTAACACAATTTCCCTTTTGGCGTTTTCAGACATCAGGGGAAAACAGTACACCATCGTAGACAGAACAATAACACCTGCTGGAAGGACTGAATTTTCACCCAGTCCCGATTTCCTTTTGTTGCAACAGTTGATTATTCCGAATTCCTACATCAGCTGCCTATGACGTATTTTGGTCTACTTGGTTTTACTGGATCTCTCTGACACTCTCTCTAGCTTCTTCTATTTTGTGATGCCGATGCAGCATGATGTGTTAAGTGTAATAAGATGCTCTCTACTCCGTCTACTGTGATGTTTAGTAAGTTATGAATCAGTTAACTCGAGTAGTTGTGTTTAAACTTTGTTTTCGTAGACAAACTATTCTACTGAACGTTCTACTTATTTCATTATGACTTTCAATAAAGTAAGTGTATCTATCGTATGTCTGTTATTTCAATGGCTTCCAACACTTTTTGCTGCACGCACGCAGTAACAGTATGTAGATTCTCCCACACCCTCCCCATACATACACATGGTTTGAAGGGAGATGGGACAGTTGAAAAGGACAGTTATAGAGACTTTATAAACGGTGTTTTAATATTTTCCCGAAGTGAAACAATCTCTCGCTACCTTAAAAAAAATTTGAAAATGAAAATAATTAATCATAAATAAAAAAAAAATGAATTAAAAAAATATTACACTATACAGTTTTCCCCGTAAATAAATACGAAATTTTTATATTAAATTTAAACTTACACTTCATGATTTATTTTTATTTGTCAGCCGCAGTTCCATAAGAGTAAGGAATGCAGAAAAAAGAATCGAGAATAAAAAAATTTTAAGTTAAATTTTAAATTAAAATAATAAATTAGTAATTACTGAGTTAAAATTCCTTTATTAAAATCTTATTTACATCAAATCCCCAAAAATTTAACAATTTCCATTCACTAATTATTAAAAATAAATATTTTTAAGAAAAAGGCCAAATTTAAGTTAAACAGAAATCCATACTGCCCTGTGTGGTATTATAAATTACAGTATCCACACGGTTACGATGCACGACCCGCCACTGGTTACAAAATATAAAAATTGAACATGGAAGACAAGCAAATGGAACTGAAATATGTTTAGTTTAATTTAGTTAGATTAACATCCGTTTCAGAGTTACAAGAGGGCTATTTTTGGATGGACCTCGTTATTTTTAACTTTGATCAGTATCTGAGCTATCTACCTCCTCTCTAAACTTCCTCACCATACCAGCGGCCGTCGAGATATGGTTCTTCGTAATTTTTATATATTCCGAACAAAGAATTATCATTCTGGCAATTCATGAAGTCTTGATGTAACACCCTGCATAGAGACTTTCAAACTGAAAAAGTAGTCCGCATAAAATAGATAATACAATCGAGATATTCTGAAATTTGATGAGCAAATACTTTTCACGTACCTTACGATTTCGACATTATCCAGGGCCCACTGATCGTAGCCCCTGCCTTCGTGGAATGGTTGCCACCATCGGAAACGTACCCCGTACACTTTGGCTGGCTCCGGGATTTCATAAACTAATCGCCGTGGCTGAAATTGTACAAAAAGTAAATGTCAGAACTGAAAAAGGTTTCAGGAGCTAAAATTTTAGTGCTAAATCGATTTCTTTAATCCGTTAATGCCTAGGGTTCCATTTTAGGGAGGCTTCCACAAATTCATCATAAACTTTCAGGAATAATATCTTCAACAAAAATTTTACAACAAAGTATTTTTAAGTACAGTAGAACCCCGCTAATCCGAACTTGGGATCGGTGCCTGTTCGGATTACAAAAAACTCGGATTACTCGAAATTCCGATAAAAATAGAAAAGAAAAAGATTTGTGCTAAAAAAAAAATGTAAGTTATAAGTACTCAGTGCTACTATCTCTTGAATTCTTTTATTCAAAAGCAATAGAAAGAGAATATGTCTCCCCTTTTCATTAGAATAATGGATGTGCTCCTGTATGAAGTGACCTTTATCTTATGGCGAACTCGAGAAGAGATTCATTCCGTTGTCTTTAGTAAGTATATTTAAATCTTTTTAGGTAATCTTTGCAATTACATATGATTTTCGAAATTAAAATCCATTCGATTAACCGAAATTTTGGATTAGTGGGGTTCGGATTAGCTGGGTTCTACTGTATTCCCTTCTTTTATATTCAGTCAATGGCTGCACATATCAAGCGTTTAGTTGATACTGCAGCTTTTTTATTTTTAAGTCAGACTTGGAAAGTAATTTTTTTTAAGTGAGGAAGAAAAGGGTAAATTTGATCAATTATTTAATAAATTAATTTACTTGGAATAAACATCAGTAAATACAATTGTAAGAATAATTTATATATTGATAGATTTTTTTTCCATTAACCTCTTAAAAAAAAAAAGTTAGTTTTTTTTTTTCTTTTTTGCTATCTAATAAGATGATCCCTCCTATTTTGGAAAGGGGCCTGTCGTTTTCTTTCATCGAAGAAGGCATAGAATACTTGAGATGCTTATGGATTCTACGTAATTTTTGTGTCAAATTATGAAGTTAATTAATGATTAAATTTTAATTAATAAGACTAAAAATGCGATAATTCGATTTGATGTCATTCACGTCAATATGATGGGCGCGAGAGTTAAGGTTCAGTAACATGCGCGAATCCTCCTATCGGTGATTGATCTTTTGACCTTTCTTATCAGAGATGGATCTTTTAACAGCCGCTTTAATGTACCAAGTCTATTTTCTTCCAGTAATTCAAGGATGAATAAGATCCAATTGATGTTTCAAATTATGCATGTAGGAAGTTTTATACTAATAAAAGAGTTTAAGATGTTAATACAGTAAAACCTGTATATAAAGATATTGTACGGACCTAGAAAAAATATTGTTATAGACAAGATATCGTTATAGACAGTTTGAGCATTTGTGCAGCAGATCTTTATGCACGCATGCATGTACTAATATACTAACTAATTTTATAGCACTTATTTGATCCATCTCGCTGATATGAGATTAAAAAATTTAAATTTTTAAAAATACAAACTTTTTATGAACTTCAAAGGGAAAATTTTAGTTACGATTTTTCTAACAATAAAACTATGCATAAAAGGGAGTTGTAAGCATAATTTTAATTCGTAATAATACCAGTGTTTTATGTAATGTCTTCAAAATGCCAATGTTTGTAATGCCTTCAAAATGCCAATGTTTCCTGTCATACTATTGTAGATTCAAGGCTTCAGCAAATTAAACACGAACTTCAAGAAGCAAGTGGTCAGTATAAAGTGCTAACTGCTAATGAATAGGTTCGAATGTGCCTAACCGGAGAGAGCAACAAACATCTACTTCCAATTCTTCTGTTATCTCACATTCTTAAAGAATCGGTCATTCTGATTCCAGGTGAAAGGGCATGGAATGGTGTTCTGCTATCTCACATTCTGGACCATGGGGAGCCGTTTTCTAAGAAAAAAAATTCGGGATTGTTCTGTACCAGCTTTCTAAAGGTAAAACTATCGTTACAGATTAAAGAAAATATCGTTATAAGATTTATCATTATAGACAGCATCTTTATACACAGGTTTTTACTGTACGCGATTGTACTTGCGGACTTATTTTCATAATTTAAAATAAACAATTTTAGAAAACCTTGTCGAAAGAAAAGAAGTCATGATTTAATAATTTAGGTTCGGTTTACCGAGTTTTCGATTATCGAAGTGAGTACGGTCCCAATCAGCTCGGATAATCAAGATTCAATTGCAATATAGTACTTCAAAATGTTTTTTGACAATAATCATTGCTTACCTTTTTGAAATCCATTGCTGAGTGTAAAGCAATAAATTCCCAAGAAATACCATCGTTAATGCTGTACTGCAGAATCACCGATTTATCTGAAGAAGACGGGTGCAGCAAATTAATGTGGCATTGAGAAAATCCCTCTTCCGTACCAATGCGGAGAACGAACATCAGTTTACTGGAAATTGAAATAATTATAAATAAACCAACATGACTGTCAAAGCTTCAACTAGAAAACATGCGAAATAAAAGATTTATTCGAAAATAGTTATGAAATGCTTACATTGCCAAAGATGCATCCAACTCTTTGGTGACAGTCTCTCTTCGTCCGCATTCGCCCATGTATAAATGTTTCCCACCACCGTGTGGAGCTAGAGAACCACATTCTTGGCTTATCCATCCACCTTTCACCACTTCCCACAAATCGGCTGAGAGGCCATTTTCGAAAGAATCCAAGAAAGTAGTAGGAAGGATTCTTGCAGCTATCAGATTTCGTGATGGTTTACAGTCAGCTCCTGTGAACAAAGAAAGAACACGAAATTATAAATCCACTAGGTTTCTAGAACATTGACGTAATTAGGGGAGGTCGAAGGGGGCGGTTCCCTCCTGGAGGGACTACGAAAGAAGTGGCAAAATCAGACATTCAGGAAAACTATTTTACTGTTCAGCAACGGATTCCGAGACTACCACTTTTGGATGATTTCGCACCAGAAACTGGTGTCAGGCAATGAGTCATATGAGCGCATTTTCGGAGTTCTTTGTTACATCACGCTCAATAAAATGTAAACATCACCCTTCCATTCTTCATTTCCCCCTATTTTGATGAAAATAATTCCGCCCGGCGCATGCGCAAAAGCGCGGAGGGTTTCCGAATCCGTTGCTAAACAATATACAGGGTTCCCACTTGTATCCGTTACACCCCCCTTAACTTCTAAACGGTGACAGCTTAAGCCATAAAGTTGGTGTCTAGGTATAGTAAAAAGGCTATGCTCTTCTCGATGAGACAACTTGCAACGCCATCTATCGGCAAATTTTGGAATTAGCGGTCCTATCTCCTAAACGGTGAAAGATACGAGAAAAAAGTCAATTAGAAAGTTGTAGAGCACTCTCGATTTAGTACGAAAATATACTTTGCGCACATTAATACTCAAAACAGAAGGCAAAAAATGAACATTTGGTTGGACACGATTTCGAAAATTGTCATGTCATAAAGAGTGAAAGAAAGAAACTGAGACACGTCCCTGTCTTCTGGATCATTTATTTATATTGCTCAAAATGCTCTCCGTTAACCACTATACACATTTGCACTCTGGACTAGATTTCTCACTTCGCTCGCCTTTCGCAACGCCATTGTCTTGAAAATTACAATCAAACAAATGTTCAGTTTTTACATTCTGTTTTGAGTATTAATGTGCGCAAGGTATCTATTAAGGTATTTCGTACTAAATCGAGAGTGCTCTACAACTTTCTAATTGACTTTTTTCTCGTATCTTTCTCGTTCGTATCTCGTTTAAGAGATAGGACCGCTAATTCCAAAATTTGCCGATAGATAGCGTTGTAAGTTGTCTCATCCAGTAGCGCATAGCCTTTATACCATACCTAGACACCAACTTTATGTCCTAAGCTGTCACCGTTTAGAAGTTAAGGGAGGTGTAACGGATATAAGTGGGAACCCTGTAAAACTAAGAAGAGCAGCAGCACTACCTCAATCATTGGGCGCATAAAAAATAATTAACATAATTAATTAGTATTTTTCTCCTTCTGTCGGTAAATTGCGATAAGAGAAAGACTGGTGGGGGAGGCGTAATTTCGCACCTATTTCCTGAGATTGAAGCCATCGAAAGGCGAATTACGTTACGAATAAAATGTTTTTATTCTGAAATTAATATTTTCTTTTGAGATTTATAAGCACTATTTAACTCGTAAAGGAAAGACGGCATGTTACAAGTTCGCACGGGCGGTAAAAGTTGCAGTTACGCAAATGTTCTAGAAATAAAACTTTCAGGCAACAACAGCATTTTCTAATCTTGGGAAAAAGCTTTAATATACTATCAGTTCATTGTAACATCTTTCTCATATTCATAAAAAGACCAGCTGATTTATCGAATCAAATATTTAAGCACTGGAATTTTAGTAATTTTCGTATTAATAGAATTTTTAAAAAATTAAAAACTAAGTATCAATTAAATAATTGTAAATGTACCATAATTATTTTAATGCACTATATATATCTTTATTCGTTTTAAATCATTTATGGGTTTGTAAAATTTTTCATGGTTTAATGTTTTGTATTCTCTGTATAAACAACTTTTAATTTTCTAATACGTTTTTCATATCTTTAAGATTCACTAATTACAGCTTTTGTTCTTCGTGTGTTTATTATTCATTTTGTGCCTGCATTCTGTAACTGGAGTTTTTCTCTGTAGTGTGGTTTTCTTTAGAACAAATAAATTTATACAGTAAATAATCATCAGTTTAGTTTAATATAACGATAGTATTTTTTAAAACCTATATGAGGGCTATTTTGGGACAAACATAATCTTAAACCATGATAATGATGAAGACAGGAACTGAGCCGGCAACCTCACTTCAAAATTCCGCACCACACCAACAGGAGGACGTTTGACTCTCAACGGATTTAACGTGCACATGGCGGCAGAATTTCCATGATTAAAGTTTTAAAAATATTTCATATGCTAAAATATTGCAGTAAAACGCATCTCACTTATCGAAATTCCTGCATAAAGTGATTAAATGAAAATTTACCCCAAACTAACATGAGTTTACCCACAGTTATTTTTTATGAACCTGAAAATTTCTGTTTCATTTTCTGACATATCAAATATTTTAAATTGAAGAAGCAATAAATGAACTTACCTGAAAATCCCAGATCACATTGGCACTTGCCTTGAACACAGATTCCTTTACCATGACACATAGATGGACAGGCTTCTCCAATGTAAACATCATCGATAGCCCAAGCTGGTAAATTGCGTGGTTTTGGTATATTAGTTGGTGTATCCTGAATCCATCTAAATTGTGTTGTACTGAAATACATTGATATCATATTTTTATTAGATTTTGCAAAAAAATCCATGATGAGACTCAATAATCAACAAGAAAAATAAATGATATTAATTCTTTATTTGTAGACGAAAATTCAGGGAAGGAAACTAATATTATAAATTATTTTATCAGTGCATTTCATAAATAATCACATTAGCTACTATTCAATGTGGCCACTATCTTATTTGTCTTTGATAAATTTGTAAGTCTATCACAGGGAAATAAAAAAGTAATAAAATTGTTTTGTGATTCAAATGAGTACTAAATATAATCTTCCAGTAAAAAAAATAGATAATCAACTTATTGCATAGAATAATAAAAAACATGTCATTATTTTAAAACTACTACTTTTCAACCATAAAAAATAAGGTAATTGTTGACTGAAATCATTATAGTGGCGTTCATACTCATTTTCATGAATATCCAAGTTTATTAAAATAGGATAACTGATAATATGATGTAAACACAAACGGAATGAAAGAATATTAACAATGTGAAAAAAAAATCATTTCAATCAACAAGAAATAAATACAAAAGTCAGAGCTACAGAAGTTCCGGATTATTATTACTATTTTATTTATTTTTTTGAGCAAAAAGCGGTTTTTTCAGAAGTTATATTTTGCACTTTTTTTTTTATAGAGGTTAATAAGGATAGAATTAAGAAATCAATGGTGAAACAGTATCCATTGGGAAACCCCATGTAATGCATCCCTATTAACACAAATATTACATTAATAACCATAACAAATATAAGCAGATTTGCTTATCAGTTTATAATACGAAAAATAAGAAAAACAAGTCAAAAAAATGATTGGTTTTGACAATCGAAGACAATAAAAGATAAAATTTTTTAGACAAATACTAGTTAAATTATCTGACAGAAATGAACTAATGCCTGGTTGCTTATGTATTAAAATAAATATAGTGATTTTAACTCATTAACTTTTCTTAACCAATGCTTATGAACATGATTTACATACAGAATCTAATGGGTTTATTTTTCATTTAATTTTCCCAGAAAAGATCAAATTATTATTTTTCATATGTTAAGCATTCATATTTGTTCCCAATAAAATTACTGCTTTTGTATAGATTTTGTTTTAATATATTTTGTTGTATAAAAATACTAGATATTAACCATTTAATAAACAGGGAAGTGTTTACCTTGAAAACGTTTTCTCCGGAAGATCCAGCATCACTAATGTCCATTTCTTGTGAGTGTTGGTAGAATAAATTGACGGATTATGGAATTCATTAGGCGCACATTCAGAATGAATAGAATTGGTTGGGAAACAAGCTCTGTTTACTAACTCCCAATTTTCTTAAATAAAGAAAAATTATGCATTTCGTTATTTATGAAAAAAATATTTGTATTGATTAAATATTTTTAAATAAATATTTAACAAAAAGAAACTTACCTGAACCTGGTTCTTTAGAATATTCTAATCTAATACTGTGATTTGTCAAACAACTATCAGTATATTCTCCACAGCCAACAGCAATCTATGAAATAGAAAAAATTTTAACATTTCGTTTTTAAATGTTATCTGTAAATGCATATTACTATTGTTTGCCTGTATTTTTGTTTCCATTTATTCGGGGAATAATATTAAGAAAAGTATCTAAAATTATTGAACATTTAAAGCTTCAAGTCGTGAAGTTGATAGAGATTTCACTGTTCATATTTTGATAGAGGAGGAATAAATCAAATTTTAAATCTCCATCTAACAGTAGGTAATGTTGCTCAACTTGAAATCTCTCTTGTATGGCATTTAGAAAAATAATAATTTCCAAGTTTGTAATAAAATGGACAACGATGTTTTTAAAAAACTAGTTTTGCTGCAAGATATTGCACTACCTTTACAGTTGGTATAAAAGTCTTCATATTCTATACAGGGTTAGCCTAAAAGATTCATCGGGTTTCAAAGGACTGTTTATTTACAAGTATACGGCGTACAAAGACGGGTGATACATGAAAGGATACATACACTCACTAAGTTTCTGGCACATACTACAAATGTCCAATGTGTGCGCCCTTGGCCCCTCGGCACACATCCCAACTGTAATCCAGTTCAGTCCAGACATTCATCCGTCAATGTCCATCACAGCAGCAGTGATGCATTCCTACAGTGCTTGCAACGTTTTTGGCATTGGGGGTACATAAACTTTGTCCTTAACATAACCCCACAGGAAAAAATCACATGGCGTGAGATCTGGCGACCTGGGGGGCCATGGCAACAGAGGAACATCATCCAGACCAGCGTGCCCTATCCAGCGATGTGGCAGTTCTCTGTTAAGAAAGTCGCTGACAATTGTGCTCCATTGAGGTGGAGCCCCATGGACTTGGAAACTTGGGGAGTGCATATATCCTGTCATGTATCACCCGTCATTGCAGGTCGTATACCTCTCAATACACGGTGTTTTGAAACCGATGAATTATTTAGGCTAACCCTGTACTTTATAAAAAAAGTAATGAAACAGAAGACAACCAACTGCATGATCCTCTCTAGTTATGGCACTTGATAAGAAAAAGTACAAATAAAAAGTATTGTAGCCAATTTTCTGAGAAAATGACAGACAATTCTAAACAATACGAGGGTAAGACATTAAGTTAGTCACAAAAGATAAGAAAAAAATAATTTACCATAATAATCACTTGGAAGCAATTTTATTTTTCAACATAATCTCCACCAATGTTGATGCACTTATCCCATCATTTTATCAGCGCCCTAATTCCAGCTGCACAAAATTCTTTGTGTTGCTGTCTCATCCACAGTAGGACTTTGTGTTGAATGTCGTCATCAACTGCAAAATGTTGCCTCCAAGATGTTGTTTTAGTGGACCAAACATATGAAAATCGCTTGGGGCTAAGTCTGGTTGGTCAGTGCTACAGCATCCACCTTACAGCCCAGACATAGCCCCAAGCGATTTTCCTCCGACGACGATGCCATGATCACGACGTTTAATACGAAGTCCTACTGTAGATGAGACAGCAACACAAAGAATTTTGTGCAGCTGGAATTGGGGCTCTCATAAAACGATGGGATAAGTGCATGAACATTGGTGGCGATTATGTTGAAAAATAAAATCGTTTCCAAGTGATTATCATGGTAAATTATTTTTTTCTTGTCTTTTGTGACTTACCCTCCTACTTAATATATTGAATTTCACGATAACATTCTAAATAAAAGAAAAATTAATATAATAACACTTTTAACAAAACACTCCAAAACTTAAGTGCAGCCACATAGAAAATATGCATCTGAAATTATGTTTTTATATGCATACACAGGGCCGTCTTATCCAATGGGTTAATTGGGCTGAAACCCAGGGGCGCCTTTGATCCAAGGACGTCTACAAATTTACTATGCTGATTTTATTTTACTTTTGAACCAAAAAATTTAATTTTAATAATGAAGAGGCATCGATTTGCCAAATTATAAGGCGTTAATTTGAAAACACGAGATTTTTTTATTTATTCTTTTTAATCATTTTATTAGCTAGGCATTTTTTTCGGACCATAGGCGGTCAAATTCCTAGTTACGGTTCTGATGGGCTGTGAAATAACTGTAACCTATGAGGCTCAAACTTGTTAAAACGGCCCTATGTGTACATGGTGTCCCCAAAAAAACGTGCATGCACTTTCAATAAGTACTGCATAGACAATTAATAGCAAGCATAATCAAAGTTTCGTTTCTTAAATTAATTTATTCAAGTGAGGAATTTTGTTCTATCTCATAAGTATTTGAATTATTGTCCAGGCACTGCTGAGAGACACCAACTGATGGAATCGCAAATAGTATTAATCGCTTAAGGACAGAGTTGTTTTTCAACCTACAGTATTTAGGACGAGTTAACTTGGATTATGTCCTTAAGCGGTTAAGAATGTCAAAGGATAATTCATAACTTGATGCAAATCTCTCAATACATTGTTTGTGGCTCATCTGCTCTTGAGCTATAAAAATTATGTTTCATGTATTCTCACACAGACAAAGAAGAGTGACTTGTCCACCGGGGGACAAGGGGGGAATTGATGCCCAGGAACCAGTTTTATGGGGCGCCATGGATTCAAAACCTTCTGCGTGTATGCCATTTTTAATGTGAAATGAAGTGAAAATAATACCATACTACTGATGTCATTTATGCTTGTTAAGTAAATAATGATGATGACTGGGATAAAAAAAAAATCATATTTCCCGGACGCCACTGGCCATGGTGACCAAACGTTAATGCGTTTATGTCACTTTTTAGTGTCAAATACGATAATGGGTCAAAAAAACACCAAGCCCCAGGCTCCGTTTAGACAGCTAAGGCACTCATGATGAGGGGGTGGGGGCGAAAAAATCATATCACCTAGCACCACTTATCTTCGCTATGCCACTGACAAAAAAATTCCATTCAAGTGAAATTCAGTGAATTTCTGTGTGAGAGAGGGGGGAGGCAGAGGTTCTACCTCTTCGTCCTAATCATTTGTTCGCCAGAATTCCATCACAATAGGCTCTATCATCGTGGAGATGCTCCATCATGATGAAAGTATGTATCATTCTTAAACATAGTAAACAAATGATTAGGACGAAGAGGTAGCATCGAACCCGAAAGCATAGATAACACATTCCTGTAATCACAGTCAGTGGCGAATCCAGGGGGAGGGCTATGCGGCTGGAGTACCCCTCTCCCCAGAGCTAGACCAGAATTCTTTATTTTATTTAAAATCACTACAGCTGTTTTTTCTTAGTCTCCCTTTTAAAAAAGTGACAACATTTCTTCCTGGCTTTTGAGAGCTTTTGAAAATTTTCCCACTTCTATAGTCATTCCACTCGTATTTGTAGCGTTGACGCGGTCAAAAACATATTTTTGCTAGTTATTTCATTGTGTTTTTTTATTAAATTATCAGAAGTATGGTGGTGTTCTTTGTAATTCTTATTGTTAGGTGAGTCAAATCTGTTAGGTGAGTCAAATCTGTAAAGTTAAAGTGTTTTTGTTTACATAACCCATAAGGTTTGACATTCGTCACGACTATACAAAATTTTTTATACTCCCCCCCCCCAACCCAAATCCTGGATTCGCCACTGGGTTAAATTAAGAGTCAAACAACTCTTCAGTCATTTCAATCATATGTATGATTTATCTTTGATTTTACATTTTATTCCATTTTTTAAATAATATTAGTTCCACCGCAAAACAAGTGAAAACGGCACTGAAACAACTTTGCATTAGCTTATGACTAAAGCTAACAATTACTACTCATCAAGATAATCAACTATTCAAATGAGATATCATTTCAATGTGGTCCTTGAGACTGCTTCATGAAGCCTTTGTAAAATTATGTTCAAATGATTCGCCACCCACTGATCATAGTATCCTCAAAGAAAAAAAACTTATTCATCCACATGCTCACAAACTATCCTAAACAATTAACACCTATCAAGTTCATAGTTATGATGACTAACTGAGGCATTACTTATGGAAAAGTATCGTTTAAATTAAACAGTAATTTTTTTAAATGAAGAATTATTGTATTAATTATAATCATGCAAGTTAACTTATCTGACAATAACCTATATTTGTATTTATTAATATAAATTATGGAACTTTGACATATGCTATTAATTGTTAATGTAATAATTATTCAAGTGTGTATACATTTGTAATTTTTCAATAAATTGATAGCGAGTAATAATCATTTTCAAATAAAATGTCGGTAAAAAAGCTTTCTGTCTTATTTTATACTTACTTTAAACTGAATCATAAAACCATTTTCTACTATCAGTTCTCTGGTCGTTATTCCTCTTTCTTCTATATCGGAATCTTTCTTCCACAGAAGAGCATGGCTTGGATGATAGCAATAAGAATTTTCCACCTTCGGAAAAAAAAAAAAATTTAAGAATGCTATGTATGAAATTGAATGTAATTATTAAATATCTAACAGTGAATGTACTAGATAATAAAATAAGCATTCTTCTATTACAATTTTTTCAATGTGTATGCTAAATAGACGCTACCTCTATTCATTTCCCATTCAGTTTTGAGAAACTTCATGATGAAAACTTATTCAATCTCAAGAAATAAAATCACCATTACATCTCTGCTACGAAAATCCTGAATTTGTTCAAAAAATGAATACAAAAGGACTGAAAAATTTGTTCATTATCGTTAAAACAGTATTTTTTACATGTTACAAAATAATACTTGTGTCATATCAGACGGTAATACTATGGAAGAAAAAGATATGACACAAGTTAAACTCTATTTAACAAAGGTATTTACTAACGATATGAATTTCTCACAAAGAAAAAGCAATTGGTTAATTTGATAAGGAATATACAAATCAAAATTTGTTCACCATTTAGCACCTTTACAAACTTGTCAAAATATTTAAAATGCTTTCTCAACTTCTTTTAAACTGAGATATATTTACCTTAGAATATGGCCCAAACCACCAGTTTGTAGGATCAGCACCCCCAGCACTTTCAAAGTCATCAAAAAGCTCAAATGCATTGATTTCTGATCCTCCAATGTAAATATTATCTACAGACAAAGCAGGTAATAGTTCTCCTTCTGTCAAACCAGATGGCTGCCACCAACGAATTCGAGTAGCAGAACTTCGGGCATGTTCAGGTATCAATATGTGATCAGTATGTGGTTGAGAATATAAAGAGTAGTCTAGTTCATGAAGTAGATACCAGCGTATGCCTGAAAATAAATCAGAAAAAATCAACTAAACTCATTTTGAACTTTTTACTTTCTCGTATACAAAGAGAAAGCGTAATCGTCAAAAAATTCAACTCGAGGTTTTGACAAATCTCCACATTTTAGACCTCTCTGAGTTCGAAAAACACAATTTTGTAATCATGTCTGTCTCTGAACATGATAACTATTAGATCTGCGGGAATGAAATATGGTAAGTGATGTTTATACATAATTTGTAGGTTTCTATCAAATTTTGGAGGAAGGGAAGTCTGTCTGTCTGTCTGCGTTCATGTGAACTCTATAACTCAAAACCTTAAATAGCTAGATAAATAAAATTTGGAACACAGTTTTTCATCACAAATGTAGGTCCGTATAAAAGTTTGGGCCAAATCCGTCAAAGGGTTGACCGTCTGTATAAGCGCATACTTTTGAACGCCATAACTTCTTAAAAAAATTACTTAGATAAATGAAATTTTGTATGTAGTCTTGAAACCCTAATTGTATTTTTCTCTCCAATTTTCGTTTAAATCGGTTGAAAAAAGGCTTGGAAATTACCTATTTGGTGTTTTCTACATTCTACGCCAAAAAAAAAAAAAGCTGTGAACGCTGAAACGAGTGTTTTCCCCACCTCATTGAGGATATGTAAAAGTAAAAATAAAATTTGATTTATAATGAAAAGCAACAGATGATACAGAAAAAAAATTAATTCGCAGAAGTCTTTTTAACAATATCTTACTTACCACCATTGATAGAATACTGTAAATATGCATTTTGATAACGAGAGGAAGCACCGATGCAAGCCAAATTGTCTCCATACCCACCAATCTGAGCCACAAATTGAATGAATCTGAATAATAAAAAAAACTATTAAATTATAGATATCATAATATTATAATCAAATTTGCACAGACTAAGCTTATGATTCTTCCACGGGAACGTTTGCATATATTTTGGATTCTTTTTTAGGAAATGCAATATGCACTTCAATCCAAATTTCAAAGAAAAAATGTTATAATCCCAACAGTACTGAAACTCTTTCTAATAAAGCATGCATATTTCACAAATCCAAATAGGCAAAGGTTAACCTTTCGTAGGAGGGGCTGTTGGATGGTACAATTTGGGAGGGGCAGCATATGGAATATGGCAAGTCGTTTTTTCCACTCTCTGCTTCAAATTTCCACCCCTTTTTCTTAGTTTTTTACTTTAATCTGCTCAGGAACCATAATAGAGACAAAAATGACAGATAAAATAGAAAAAGAAAAAAGGTATTTAGCATATATTGAATAAACGAGCATCTCTCATGAAAGGACTCCAATTTTTCGACGATTGTGAATTGGTCACCAGTTGTAAAAAATTTTTTGGCATTTTTCATTGAAAGAGTCAAAAAATCCTCTCACTGCAGCTAACTTATCAGTTTTTCTGTGTGTGTTCCTCTTCAGGGGGCACAAAAAATTTCCTTGGCATACTTAGAGGGATGGCGTACTGAGTTCGCCAACATGACGCAAGCAAAAAAAAAAAAAAAAAATGTTTAAAATGGAAGGTGGAAGTCAGGCTAAACGAATCGGATAGACTAATTGCACTTGGAGGATGAACCTGTCAGGTTAGATTGGGAGAGAGGCTCAGGAAAGAAAAGTCGACAACTCACAGTAAGAAAAGACTAATTGGTATACTCCGAACACCAGCCCCTCCCACTAAGGGTTAATATCAAAGTGTAAAATATTAATTATCTTGCAACTAATAAGCACAATAATGATGTATTGTACTTTCTTTTAAAATACAGAACAAAAAAAGAAATATATTAAAACGCATACACACAAAGAAATGATTAGCTGAAGCAAACAATGAAAAACTGCCCTTATTTAATGAACAGCTATGAATATTTATCCTATTAGACATGAATAAAATCAATATTTTTAAAAAGATATTTTGTTTATAATTTATCAACCAAGTGTATATATATATATATATATATATATATATATATAAAGCCTTGTACTAATTCAATCAGATCCTATTAAGAAAATACTAGAAAGTGCAATATCATTGAAGTGCCTTAAATACATTCATTAACAGAAAAGTGATGACATATTGTCACAGACTTAAAAGCATTCAGAGCAACTACGTGTATTAGTTCTTCATTGGTGACAATAAAATCTTTTTAATATGATAATGTTTATAGACTGAATATAATCTGCAAATTATGACAAGTGTAGGGTCTTAGCTCAGCGATGCTAAGCCCACCAGACGACACAGCCATATTAAGGACTCACCAGACGACACAGCCATATTAAGATATTAATTTTTTAATTAAAATTCTTGATTAAAGGGATTTTTGCACAATATACAAATTAATATCAATTCAAGACAACTCCGCTTACTCAGGACGAGATAGCATAAGACAAGTCATAAATCAATCTGGATACAGTTCGCAGATTTTCACGAGTTCACTCGAGGTAATGCAAAAAGTTCTAAAAGTTCTACTCTAGGCGAGTATAAGTCCGAAGTTCGGAATAATGATCTGAGGGATTAATCCGCACAGATTTCTATAGATAACCACTCACGGGTTATATCAACTACCAAGAAGGTAATTCGTGGCGACGTAAGGCATGTCTAATTCCAATCAGAGTTCCTAAGAACTTCTCACTCGAGACGAGCGATGATCGGCCAAAGGTTGGCTCAGGTTAACGGGGCAAGCCCGATACAGCAGCTTCTCAGCCTGAGAACTGCCTTTCCAAATTCTCCGTCACGAGAATTTAATTCTCCGGTTCTCCAAACGAACCCTATCTTGATCTCTCGATCCTCCTCCTCAATTCCTCTCTGGTTCCAGCTTAAAAACCCTCCCTGGGACCTGCCCCTTTTTAGGCGGGGTCACAAGTTCAGCTCTTCATTTGTCGGAGAGGGAACCCTTTCTCCCAATGACAAAACTCTGTCTTTAACTCCTCAATCGCATTGGCTCTAGGCGTACGCAATGCATTTTCCAGCTACTTGTGTGTCCAACTCGAGGTCCAGTGGCGGTGAGTTTCAAACGATGACCCTCCGGGATGACGCAATCTGGGAAGGGCTTTGTCGGCCCCTTTCTTCGCCCGCTCTCTGCTAGTGAACTGGGAGGTCCGGTCACTTTTTCCGTGGGAAAATTTGCGGGTGCTTTTCAGGACCTCACACAAGCATGATGCAAAACTCTTTCTACAGGGTTCTACAGGGTAGACTGCCATACCTAGAGCTACCAAATTTGGCATGTAATTACTTCTTGGGTAGTAGATGCTCACTCAAAATTGTAATTAGATTTTTAATTAAAAATTAATCGAAACATCCCAATTGGAAAAATATATTGTGATATTAAAAATATTCCAATAACTTCGGAGAACATTATTGCACAAAAACCTTTTTTACACCAATTTAAAATTCAAAACATTAGCTGTTCAGTGACACAAATCTTATTTCATTGTAAATTTTAAAAATGTTTTTAAATATATTTTAAAATAAAACTTTTCATTGGTTTAGTTACTGTGTTTATACACAAGTGCATTGCATCAAAAATTAAATACATTTTTTAGGGGCATGTTATCGTTACTATATAATTAGAAGTAACTTTTTAAGCAAAATAATGATAAAGACAAACGAAACAAAGCTAAAACATTATCATTCTATGTTGTTTGGGTCTATAGATTTGAATCTCCTTTAATTTTTTTTTCTTTAACATCATGCTAAGAATCATCCCAGATTATGGGTACAAATACTTCATCTAAGGTATATTTATAATCTGTGGTATTTCAGATTTAACACCTTTTATCCGAAATTATGCATATATATAGTAAAGATGTGCAATTTAGGTACATGTAGCAAGAAGCATATTATAAGAATTTTGCATGATTCTAAAATAAGATAAAATGAACAAGCCTCAATCTGACTTAGTTATTTTGAATATCAATGTATTTTTAAAAAATTATTGTGCACTTAAGTTACAAACAGAACAGCAATATCATCATATTTAAGTAAAAAGGCATTTTCAATAAAATAAACAAAGCAAGTGCATTGTATTTTATGAAATATTTATCTTCATCCAGTATAATTGACTACACATTTTATGTAATAGAATTTTTAAAATATATACAGGTAAAAACTTATGAAAAAATTTACTTTGCATCTCTTAAATCCAAGTCAACGGTCTCAAGTATTCGGGGTCCAGCACCACTGAAAACAGCAGCCAAATCTTCAACAAGAACAGAGCATGGCAGAGCGATTTGACCTCCAACTACATAGTTCCAATAAGTAGGATCAAATGTCTTTTCTTCAAAGGTTTCTTTCAAGAAGGTCTATAATGGAAAATATAAATAAAATTTAACTTTCATTACCAAGATTATGAATATAAAATCTCTCAAAATCTTTCTTTTATTGATTTATTTATTTGCATAATTTCAGAAGATATAGGTAGAAACAATCAAAATTCATGATCTAAAAAGTTTGTTACTTGGGTAATAACTTTATTATAAAAGCAGATATTTTTAAGTATCAGAAAATATATTCATTTTGTGGATCTAAATTTTAAAAATATGCAAAAATTTAAAAATATATATTTTCTTGACAAATTTTAAATTGCTTGAAGTTCTTCAAACTAAATTATGCACATTTTGCCGAATTTCACATTTTTCTGAAACACCAAAATTATAAAGATTAGTCATAAAGAGCTTAATGTTATTTTAAGTAATTTAAATCACCTTAAGAAATATAAAAAAACCGTGAAAAAAATGCTATAAAAATTTTGTTTGTTTTGTGTCAAAGTAACAGTATTCTAACATGAACATTTATAAACATGTACATTACAATTATAAAAGCATTCTAAAAATTATGATATTTCGTTTTAAATAATGGTATGAAGATCAAGCAATGTTGTACTCTTAAAAAAATACTGCTGTTGGTACAACCATAACTATTTTTAAATAATCATAATATCATAAAATATTCACTAACATCAATTATAAGCATAAAAATGAAAATTTGAAATCAATTTAACCATAATGCTTGTTTTATGAAATCTGTCCTTTTAAACAGGAAGGAAATTTTGTGCATTAATGCAATGAAACTCATATACTGAGAAATGCAAAAACCTGCAACAAATTGTTTTATGAAGGGCATAAAAGAATTCAAAATACAGTCATAATAATTACTATACTTTGACCTTCAAATAAGGCCAAATTTAATCACATATGTTTACCTACACAGAAAGCCTAACACGTTTCCATCTAAAAATAATACATTATTTAAAAGTCGTCTGCAGAAATTTCTATAATAATTGATAACTTTACTATATTTGAACAAAGTTTAAATGTGCTGTATATTGCTGGCATTTCATTAACATGAAGGCAATATCTACTAATATATATATTTTAAAAACTAAATAGCATACTGGTCTGTCTTCAGCTGTGGCACAAGTATCTCCTATATATCCTTTGTCACATTTACAAGCGAGTTCTACACACGAGCCATGGCCATGACAGTGGTGTGGACACTGAGGTCCAATGTAAACATTTTTTATTGCCCACATATGGGATGGTGTAGCATCTTGTGTAGCTTTCTGACTCCATCTAAAGCGAGTCCAACTAAAGAAAACATAAAATGATGAATCTAATTAATAAATATATAACAGCATAATAATTCATAATTTGTAAGACTAAGTTCAGAATTCTGAAATAAATGTAACCCATTTCTTACAAGAAACTATCAAACTTTACACAGTATTTGATTTATCAGACTTCGTTTCTCTTAAATCGGCATAGTTTGTAAAAAGGAATGATCTCAGTATATAAAACCATTAGAAAATAGAGTCACTATAAAATGTAAAACATTATTCTAAAAAGTGCTCAAATTTCACTCTCTACAATGATAACAGTGTGCGATATAAAACTCTTAAAGAATGAGAGGAAATAAATTCGATTAAGACTTTATGGATTTAATTCTGGCTAATGTTAAAAAAATGAAATGGCAAATAATTACAAGCTTTCACAGGTATAATAAAATTTTATTTTTCATTAAATAACTAAATATAAGAAATATTTTTTTCTGAAAAAAGATTAGCAAATATGGTAAAAAATATATTTAATAATAAGTTATAAAATCAATGATGATCATTCTCCCATTTACTAATATTATGTAGTAAAGTTAAAGCTTTAAAAATATTCAAAAGAAATCATATTTGAATCATATTAATACAAAGAAAAGAAAGAAAAATATTATTTTAATGTGCTACTGTTTCATCATCTACTATTTTTACTTTATTTTGAATATTTATAATAATAATTATAACTTTTAATAACAATTATGAATTTTTATAATAATAATTAATTTTAATTGTAATTTTAATATTTTCTTCACTGAAAGAAGAATTGTTCGGTTTAAATCTAGAAAAGCCTCCAGAATAGCTTTCAATTCAGTTTCATTAATAGTTTTTATTCTATGCTATTCGCAGATGATGAATAAATAATGCAGGTTCTTTGAACCAAAATTTCAAGAAATTTACAGTAAGAAAATCAGCAGAGGAATTTTCAAATGAAATATCTATATCAAGCTGGTATTTTACAAATTTTCTTTCAAAATCACTAAAAGCATAAAATATGACCAAGTGGAAAAAATATCAATTCAAGTATTTATTTAGTTACTTTGCCTTTTTCAAGATTATATAAAATTCTGTTGTGTTTAAAAATTTCCAATCTAAAAAAAAAAAACTGTTTAAAGAACAAATAAATAAAATAACTAAAGGAAATTAAGACCAAAAATTATTCGTCCATGTTTTTTTTTCTCTGATTTCTTCCAAAGTATTTTTCTAACAGATTTCGTAATGCATGTCTAATGACCTTTGCACTGCAGCAATATAGTTGCAACATATTCCCATACTTAATTCTCTGACTGTAAGGACTTTTTTCAAAAAAAGATTTCCAAAACTTTTGTTTCACATTAAAAGCAAGAATAATTTTTATAAAGAAGTTTTTGATTTTCATATAATTAAAAAAAGTCATTTTCTGATGAATAAATATCATTATTACTTTGAAATAATATCGCCATGAAGAGGGAAAGTAAATCTTTTCCAGGGAACAGGGGCAAAATATATGGAAGGCTGCTGCGCTACACCAGGACAAGATAATTCCATTGGAAGACACTTCTGTACAACCTCTTGCCAAGTGTCACCGAAATCGACAGAATATTCTAATTTTACAGGCATACCAGGATCTTCCCAGCTCTCATTGCATCCGATTGAAAACTGTAATGCAAGATTAATATTCTTATAAAGCATAGAATACATTTTACATAGTTTTAGAAACTAAGCAGTACGAATGCATGCCAATTAGCATGAGAAAATAGTAGTACTGGATAAAGAAGATTTTACTTATTTTACCAAAATAAAATTCGATTGAAAATAGTAATGCAAGATTAATATTCTTATAAAGCATAGAATACATTTTATGTAGTTTTAGAAACTAAGCAGTACGAATGCATGCCAATTAGCATGAGAAAATAGTAGTACTGGATAAAGAAGATTTTACTTATTTTAC